>JXSR01S039435.1:91301-104467 GCA_000969725.1 Ophiothrix spiculata | reverse complement strand
ATTTTCAGTTTACTTTTTATTTTGTTCAGACTCATGTATTTGATATTTTAAATTTTATGGAGAAAGTGAGATATGAGCAGACAACTATAATTGGCCTCTCTAATAGAATACCATTTCATTGATTAAAAATAGTTGAACTTTAGATTACGCTTATAGTTCTTTAGTTGATTGCTTGAACAAGCCCCTAAAATAGAAAGAAGCAGAAGATGGTCTGAAAAGTAATTGCTAAACCCAATAGCAGTTAAGTGCAGTCTGCTCATATTTCAAGATGGGCGACTATAGTATTGGTTTAATAAAGCACTTGCCATCTTGTATCTGTTTGCGATTGAGATGCTATCCGAAAATCGAACGGTCGCTTATCTAGTACAACTACACTGACCTTAACATAAATCTTTATGAAAGGGAATATAATGTTCTTGTATCTGTCTTTACGGGTTTCAAAATTATTTCAGACCAATGATTCCATTACTATGAATGACTACACTCTTAAAATTGTTTTACTCCTTTTGAGTAAAAAAAAGTCACAGCTCATTTTGTTGAGTAGAATCCTACTCAATGTTGGGAAAACTTTGCTCAACATTGAGTAAGATGTGCTCGACGTTGAGTAATATTCACTCAACCGAGTAACATTTTAATCAATGTTGAGTAACATTTTACTCAACAATGAGCTGTTACCTTTTTATTCAACAAAGAGCAAAATACCTTTAAGAATGTATTTCGTGATGGGCTTATTTATATTATTTTGTCATGTTAGTTGAATGACTCACAATTAATACAATTAAAAAATGATTTACAATTATAGCGTATTTCTTCTGCTTCTCAGGTTTGTTGATTTGCTGGTAAGGAGGAGATGTAGCCGAATTATGAGATACGAGGTGTTGTATACTTGACAATGCTACTTACAAAGGACACATGTGGCAGTAGAAGATGTGAACTTTGTTTACTGGTGTACTTGACGAAAGAACAGAAAATTTGATAAGCTTTGCCATCTCGAAAGCCTGGTATTTGATGAACTACAATAGTACACTCGAAACAGTCAATCCGTAAGTTTAAAGAAAGTGTAAAGTGCTTGAACAATTTGATTAAAAGCATCTGGCACTCCTGACATTTAATGTGGTAATTGTTTGAATTGAAGTCAGCACTTTGAACTGAACTTATGACTGTGTACTAAACTTAATGTATCTTTGTAATGTGTGGAACGTGGCTAATTGACAGAATTGCAAACTGTACGCACTGATTCTATAATTAAATTGAACCATAATAGTGTGTGCATGCGAGTTACATGACACTCTTCACAGAAAATGTCATTATAATCACAACAATACATTTTACAAAGCGACAGCCAAATGTTTCCCGCCAATATATTGCATTAGTGTCTGTTCCGCTTGTTTTATGTTTTTATTTCAGATCATGCAACTAGATAAACATTGTATAAACCTTGATTACTAGTATATCATTTAATATGGGTGTTGCAGAGACACGATAAACCAGGAGATAAAAAATGAATCACAAATGAATACATGTACGATTTAATACGATCTCACATCTATATAGTACCTAAAGCGTTATATCAAACATTATCTACAAGAAACTTCTACATATTCTAGGGCTACTAGAATGTTATCAATGCTTTATTCACCCTTTGCCAGTCTCAAATTGAAAGCAACAAGAACTAGCAAAATGGACTATTTAGCCGCCGGCATATATGATATTCAACCTCGATTTGAGGTACATATCTTGCAAATATTAAAACTACTGACCATGCCACGGTGACCATGCTTACAAGGCGAAACTATGCCGTTACACTGAATATATATGTAATGGGAAATTAGGATACACTCACGTTTACTTAAATGACTGTCTTTGTCCATATTATTCCGCTCTGGCAGCCTCCGTACATTCACGATACTAAGGGACCTGTTTAAAACTCAGTCGTCTGTTGCTGGCCTTTTCTGTTCGGTTCTGTCCGGTTCAACCGAAATAAACAAAAGGAAACCGGCCAGAATCTGCAGACAACCGCTAATTGAGTTTTGAAGCGGTTCCTAATGCGCCTAAGCTTAATTTTTGCTGAAAAAAATACGATTTCACTCCATGATTTGTGCGCAGGATTGGATTTGTCGCCACTCAGTATGTGGTAAGTTGGGAGTTAGAATAAATAAATCTTTATGAAAGGGAAGGTAATGTTCTTGTAGCTGTCTTTACGGTCACTCAAAGGTCACAGCTCATTTTGTTGAGTAGAATCTTACTCAACGTTGGGAAAACTTTGCTCAACATTGAGTAAGATGTGCTCGATGTTGAGTAATATTCACTCAACCGAGTAACATTTTAATCAATGTTGAGTTAGATTTTACTCAACAATTAGTGTATTTCGTGATGGGCATATTTATATTATTTTGTCATGTTGAATGACTCACAATTAATACAATTAAAAAATGATTTAACAATTACAGCGTATTTCTTCTGCTTTTCAGGTTTGTTGATTTGCTGGTAAGGAGGAGATGTAGCCGAATTATGAGATACGAGGTGCTGTATACTTGACAATGCTACTTACAAAGGACATATGTGGCAGTAGAAGATGTGAACTTTGTTTACTGGTGTACTTGACGAAAGAACCGAAATTTAAAAAGCTTTGCCATCTGGAAAGCCTGGTATTTGATGAACTACAATAGTACAATCGAAACAGTCAAACCGTGAAGTAAGTTTGAAGAGAGTGTAAAGTGCTTGAACAATTTGATTAAAAGCATCTGGCACTCCTGACATTTAATGTGGTAATTGTTTGAATTGAAGTCAGCACTTTATCTCTGAACTTATGACTGTGTACTAAACTTAATGTATCTTTGTAATGTGTAGAACGTGACTAATTGACAGAATTGTAAACTGTACGCACTGATTCTATAATTAAATTGAACCATAATATCGTGTGCATGCGAGTTATATGACACTCTTCACGGAAATGTCATTATAATCACAACAATACATTTTACAAAACGACAGCCAATATATTGCATTGGCGTCTGTTCCACTTTTTTATGTTTTTATTCCAGATCATGCAACTAGATAAACATTGTATAAACCTTGATTACTATTATATCATTTAATATGGGAGTTGCAGTGACAAGATAAACCAGGAGATAAAAAATGAATCACAAATAAATACGTGTACGATTTAATACGATCTCACATCTAGTATTTGAAGCGTTATGTCAAACAATCTCTACATATTCTAGGGCTACAATTGATCCATTGCCTGGCCTCTTATAGAATGTTATCAATGCTTAATTCACCCTTTGCCAGTCTCAAATTGAGAGCAACAAGAACTAGGATAATGGAATATTTAGCCGCCGGCATATATGATATTCAACCTCGATTTTAGGAACATATCTTGCAAATACTAATACTACTGACCATGCTTACAAGGCGAAACTATGCCGTTGAACTGAATAAATATCTTTATGTAATCGGAGATTAGGATACACTCACGTTAATTTAAATGACTGTATTTGTCCTTATTATTCCGCTCTGGTACCCTCTGTACATTCAAGATACTAAGGGACCAGTTCAAAATTCAGTCGTCTGTTGCTTGCCTTTTTTGTTCGGTTCTGGCCGGTTCAACCGGAATAAACAAAAGGAAACCAGCCAGAATCTGCAGACAACCGCTAGTTAAGTGTGAAAGAGTCCCTAATGCGCCTAAGCTTATTTTTTGCTGAAAATGATACGATTTCACTCCATGATTTGTGCGCAGGACTGCATTTGTCGCCATTCAGTCGGTGGTAGGTTGGGAGTTCGAATGATTTGCTGAGAGTACGTCATTATCAGCCATGTTGAGGGTAAGGTTGACAAATGCAATAATGACAGCAATAGAAGATATTCTCCAGTCTTTAAAGAAAAAACAACAACTAATTAAACTGAAAGCATATCACACTTTTCAATTCTAAGAAAGAACATGAATTAAAACAATACAAGTCATTTTAAAACTCAAAAGATATATCGAGAAATATCGTTGTAAGCATCGTAAGAGTGTTGGTTTTAAAAAGAGGTAATAAATAAATTTTACTTTTGGTGACGTACAGAACCTCTTGATGACTTGTGGGAAATTTGTACGAATTACAAATCTAATGAAGAAAATGGAAACAGAAATATACAGATGTGTGTATCGGACTAGTTTTTTATGACTGTCGTCAAACGAAATGTAAAAAGCAATTTGCGATGAAAGTAGTTTCTATTATTGACAGCGGTTGATAACCATATAAATGATACCACTCAAACGACAGACATACCAGAAAGAGCCATCGCTTTTATTACTCTTATCCATTAAATTTTATTTCAAATAGATTTAATGCAATTATATGAATGTTAATGGAAATTCAATCCAATAACATGACATTTGAGATATATTGTAATATTAAGCTTTTATTAAGCTTCAATTTAATAATATTACCTTGATTATAGAGCAAGTATAGTGAATTCTTTATTGGACAAACTCCATCATATTTATGCTCCTTTGATGTCCCATGGGGTACTTTATAGTGTTTATCTTGTCGTTGATGACATTTACATAGAATAAATGCATCTACGTTCTTATATTGAGCACTGGCATATACATTTATTTTCATATTTGAGTATCTAGTTCTTTTTTTCTATAGTTATTTCGTCAAGCCCGAGCAGTCTAAAAAGTATGGAGACGTGGACTAATTAACATGAATACTAGTTCTGGTGGAAGAATTGAATTTATATTCTACAGCAATATCTCTGGTTTTAACTATATAATAAATGATGGTATAAGGTATTGAATAATGAATTTGTTGACAATTAGGGCTAATAATATTATATATTGTAATGGGTTTTTTCATCTTTCATATTGCTAAAAATAATAACTTGCTTAGTATTTTTGAAAAAGTACTACTTTCTTAATTTGTATCATTTTAGTATAACTAATGGCATGTTATGAAATAATAAATTGTTAGCGAGGGGGCAATAACTAATTACATTAATATTCTATATCAATCCAATTTAATGATAAAGGAAGAATATTATCTCTACAATATTCGCTAAATCGGTATAATGAAAATAAATGTATAATGTATCAACACTAACACATTATATGATAACGAGATTATTTTTTGTTTGTTTTTATTAATCTAAAACGCTATGTTTTATTATTTCAAAAAACTGTTTCTTATGTTACTAACTATGTAACAACATTTTTGTGAGGAACAAAAAAGCACTAATATTAGAGAAAGGGAACCAATCAAAATATAATAGATGGATAGCCATGTTATTAAACAATAATTTTTTAACCAGGGCCGATAGCTAATTACATTGAACTTTTATTTCAATCCAATTTTATGATAAAGAAAGAAAATTATCTCTACGATATCTTTAGAAATCATTTTAATATTTTATTTCATGCAATTTAGTAATTGCATGATGAAGAGAGAACCCCTTCTCATTGGTATGATTAATCTGACATCGTGCAATTAGTCAATGTCAACTCATTCTCTTGAAAGAATTGGTATTCGCTCAATCGGTATAATGAAAATAAATGTATAATGTATCAACACTAACATATAATATGATAACGAGATTAAAAATTAAATTCTTTAATAATTAGTTCAAACGCTATGATACTTAATTTTGCATAATTTCAAACAAAAATGCTTCTTTTGTATATACATGTAACTATGTAACAACATTTTTATGTGGTGCAAAACAAGGAACTAATATTAGAGACAGGGAACCAATCAAAATATAATAGATGGATAGCCATTGATCAATCAAACATTCCTACAAAGTTTGCTATGTTATTTCTTGACCCCCCATAATAAAGCCTAAACTACACAAAGGGAACCAGCCAAAAAGTAATAGATGGATAGTTATTCACTTCCAGTGACGTTTGGTTGAAATATTTGAATATTACTCGCAGAACTGTACTGACCGGTGTCCAACCGGTGTCCGGACGGTGTCAGTAGAGCCGTAAAGAAGTCGGAGCATGTCGCAAGAATTTAATTCTGAGTTAAAACTTTGCAGCGTGTATACGATGTCTTCAGTTATGGTCTAGTAACCACTGGAGTTCAACCGGGCATCGCAAGACCTCGCAAGCATTCACCAGTGTCATACCGATGTCATAGCGGCGTTGCGGCTTTGCACACGCCGGTCGCCGACCAAGATGTAAGTGAGTCAGACGCCATTACCGAGCGAATTTTTATGTCCATTCAAATAACACCACTTTACTATTTTTTCCACTCAGAGTTGCATTAGGTCGAAATTTTTGAGATAACTGTTTTTTAAAGGATAGATTGAAATTTGTGATTTGATTCGAATATGTTTGCTCATTACTAGGCATCATTGCTGATTATTATTCAAAGTTGTTCGATTCTAAAAATACGATTAATTGACGTTAGAAGGCAGTTAAATGGACGGAATTGACATTTTACAGGTAAAATCTTATGCGGTTCTACTATATATTTTTGTAGGATTTTCGTGTATTTTGTAATTATCTGTTGTTAAAAAATTGAAGGATCGATTGATGTTTTCTACAATTTCAATAACATTGCACTTATTTTTATTTTTTTTTTGCATTAAAGAAAAGCGGACTATAATGAAATGAAATCAGACATTTGTTTTTACTTAATGTACAATATTCTTCTCAGTGGAGTTAATGTTAGAATGCACTTTATGTCATCATCATACATTATTCTACGCAGATAAAAAGAACAGCATTACCCTCGATATCAAATTTATATCGGATTGATTGGAAAAGGAAATTTGTATTCCCGTAATAAAAATACCAATATTATAATTTCACTTGAGATACATATGTATGGAACTTATCTTATATAGGGCGCACAAATGAAGCAGTATTGATATATTTAAACCATTTTTATAGCTGCATAAGTCATGTGTGTTATGACCGTTGTGGTATGTTTGTGGATGCGTTCATATTTGATAAGCTCCACTGGCTAGTCTCATTTTCTGCGATTTGTTTCATCTTGATAATAAATGACGAATTTCTTTTTTTTCATATTTGTGACCGTGCATCCCAAACCAGAGGTAAATGCAGCCTCTTGCCATTTTCACTTGTTTTAAATATTTGCAATGACCATCTGATAAAGAATAAACTGACACCTCAATCAACTTTCACGAACTCAAGTTTTGTTCCGTCGAATTTTGTATAATGAAGTAAAACGTATAACTGAGATAAACGCGTTTAAAGATCAGTAAGCCCTTTATATATTTTCTCAGTTGATTGTCTTAAAAATATGGAGATTTATTCCATATTTCCTATCATTTTCTTGAAATGAAACTTTGCTGGTATTTTGTAGTAAGCACAAGGATTGTGAATCTGTCAAAAAACAATTTGGGGAAAAGTATACTTTAGGTCCCAGATACAGGTACACTAGATATCCAAATATTGTCCAGTATTGTCCAGTTCTGTTTTTGTATTCCAGTATTGTTGGTCAAAATACTAGGTATATACCAGTATTGTTTAATTCAGGTCAATGTTCAAGTATTGTTGGTCAAAAAACTGTTTAATAATGGTTTTACTAGTTTTGATCAATATTCGTGGTCGAAAATACTATTTCATATCAGTATTATAAAGTCTGATCATTTTTAAGGGCAAGTATTATGTTTCAGAGTCATGACATATAGTTTTGAATCTGTTGGTTACATTTATTATGAAGTTTAAAAGTTGTGTGGAATCTCAGGATAGAAGGTTTATGGACTGACAATGTGTAAAAGACATACATACAGGTTGTAACAGAATAAAAATACATTGTTATATATGCTTAAAGAAAAACGTTACATTTTATATCACATTGTCATTTATATATAATGAAAGCATAAAATGTGTGCCAGTTTTGTAAAATTTCATCAACTATACTGGAACAAAAACACTCCCAGAATTGTTTAATACTTGAACGTCCTGGTATTGACCAATACTTGTATGTACCAATATCTGGGACCTATTGTATACTTTTTCTTGCATTTACGGCTCATACGGGCTGGACAGTCAAATATGTTATTGGAAAGGGGAAATTGAGATTTTTTTTAGAGTAAGCGGTACGGGAAATTACTAACTCGTGAAGTGATGACTTTATTGTCAGATTGCCTCACAAAATATGCTTTCGAAATTATGAATTGCTGCATCCTATAGAATTAAATGAGAGCGTCTAAGAACTCTAGAATTTCACGAGAGCAAAATATACCTGAATTTTCATATCGCATATATATGTGTATTAAAATCTAGAATGCGCTACTAGTATATTTCGACTGCTTAACTTCACAGGACTCAGTTTCCTTATTGGTCAGCATGTTAGTAATAAATCGTTAGGGGACGATATGTGACTGTATGGTGAAAACCTTTATTGTATGAGTGTTCTATTTGCTTGACTAGATACGATGACAGCTAGTACTAACATATGTGACGCGTTACATCAAAAGGTACATGCTGGGACCAAAAATCAAAATTGAGTTTTTGGTATCACTGGGAAGCCTGTTTAATCAGCTTTAAAATGATACCAAAATTAAAGGCATCGGCCATTCGGTGACCGAGCTATGACAAATTAAAGAATGACAACATTGACGGATTTAAAAAGCACATTTCTTAGAAAAATGCGTTTGAAAATCATGAAAAATTTAAACTCAAGATATTGCTGGTTTTCAAATGAACCATTAAAAACTCCATAGCAACCAGCACTTTTACTTGCCCGATTGACACCAAATTTGGCACATATACTATATAGACTGCAACAAAGACGGCGATACCAAATTTGCCAGGGGGAATAATCGGAATGCGCTGATATTTGCCGTGCAAATGAAAACTGCATCTGACTTGGTCACAAACAACGCATTTTTTTCACATTTAGAATGTATTTTTTCAAAAACAAAGTTCATTCATTGAAAATATATACTTCAAGGACCTCATTTTTTACGATATCTAAAGATCGACCTCCCGACCATTTTTCACTCATTTTAAACTTCAGACGGCCGTAGCTCAAAATCGGCCCTGCCGACAACTTGTACCTTTTGATGTAACGTGTCACATATGGCAGTATTAAAATGGAAAGTGTTATTGCCTTAGAGCTCAGGCTATAATAGCATGATAGCTTGTGGGGAATAGATTATTAGTTTTGTACTCATGTAGGTTTTTAATATGACTTTGAATCAGTATATCAACTTGATCTATATATTAGGTTACTAGAGATTGAAAGCTTTAATAATATTGTCAAGCGTTGTCCATCAAGGTTGTTTATTGTCTCTGTTGATTGGTTTGGTAAAAAGGACACTGTCCATTACACACGATTCTTGCGTATAATAATGTAGTACACTAAGGCTTGGCATCCAAAGACATTCGTTCGGCCGAGTGACATTCGCTCTTGATATTTGCTATAATTTATTCGCTAAAACGGAAAGCGAATGTCCCTCTCCTTGCGCGAACATCGTTTCAATAAATGAAATTGAATGTCACTCGACCATCCATTTTGTAGTGCTATGATTATTGAATAAATAAACCCAAGAATATTCGGAGCGATCTTCGCTCCAATTCAATCTGAAGTGTACCGAATGTTGTGAATTTTTTTAAAGCGAATATCGCTTCCCGTTGGAGCAAAGTTTTCTTGGTAGGGTGAGCGAATGTCACTCGAGCGAGCAAATCATGATTTTGGACGCCAAGCCTAATTGATGATGATGTAATAAAAACGTTTGCTTGGATTATGGGTCCGCTCGCTAGTCCGACGACTCGCTAGTCCGAAAGCTCGCTAGTCCGAAGGCTCGCTAGTCCGAAACGTTATTCAATAGGGAAAATAAAACCTTGAAAAAGGCTCGCTAGTCCGAAAAAACAGCTCGCTAGTCCGAAGGTTCGCTAGTCCGAATATGAAAATAGGCTCGTCAGTCCGAATTTAAATAACAGCTCGCTAGTCCGAATTTCAAAATAAGCTCGCTAGTCCGAATTTTAAAATAGGCTTGCTAGTCCGAATTTTAATATAGGCTCGCTAGTCCGAATCATATTCACATGTCAAGATAATGATACCAAAAACCTAATCTACAAATATTATGTTGCATAATACTTGTCTATTTGGTACCTTTAGAATAATTTTATATAAGTTTGCTGCTAGTTATTTTCAATCGTTCATTTTAATTTTATTGAGTTTTAGCTATTTCATGCCACAATTGTAATTATAACATTATTCACAGGGTTTTTGTACGAACGAAACTCACATGAGGTGAACAGGAGGTATAATTATAAAGTAAACAAAACTTGCTTGCATGTAGCATAGCCAATCCAATAATTGCAAAAGAAAGAAAAAATAAGAAATGAAATCTTAACCCTCGTTTTCATAAAGGGGGGGGGGGGGTTACCACCCCACTAATGGATTATCGTCGATTACAGCGAAACGCAAAATAAAGCGACCCTGAGCATTTAGGTAATTGTTTTTACATCCTTGCGGTGATTTTGATGGAGAAAAAAATCGGGGGTACCACCTAAGTCGGGGTTATGGTAGGCCGTCAAAGTCCGAGGGTAGGGTGGTTGTCACCTCGAAAAAATTTGAATGATAACAGGACATGTTAGAATTGTCAATTTCCTCATTTATAAGAAAAAATATTCACGAAAATCGGACATTTAGAAATTGTATAACAATTTTTTAAAGAGTGACCATTTTTGTCCAAATCTGGAATATTTTGTGACGTTATAAGTACGTAACGCATCCACCGATTTTTATGATCTCGGTATCAATTGAAAGAGTAGAACCTACTATATATTTTTAAAATCAACCACCCCGTCTCAGGAAGACGTGTTTCAAAATAAAAGTCCATGTTAATTAAAAGGTAGTATTGATACATGTCCTTTTATGTAGGGATCATGAATCTTGATTAATATATTTGCGAGTGGTAATTTGGTCAATTTAACCATATGAAGGGGTTTCAAAAGAAATGGAATATTTTATTTTATTTTGTACAAGCGGTTGATAGAGCATTGTAGTATTTTATTTGACATCAGGCAAAATTAATCAAATATATACGAGGACACAGTGAGCTAAGGGAGTGGTTGTAGTAAGGCTTATTACATCGTTGTCGGTAAAAGACACTAGTGGTCAGTACAATATTGCTATGATCGCATGTATTTCCCTCTGTGTAAATCACGAAGATGTTTAGGCAGGAAGAATCGTATTGATCGATCCGTTTGTCTGTTATTATTGTTAGGATGCTTACTGAAATATGATAAAAAATAAATATAACAAAAGAACAAGTATATTGTGAATAAGTATTTAAAATAATTTGCCATCTAATACTTCCTTGACCACTGTCATTGGTTTTACTAATGTAATGACGGGCTTCAAAATATATAAAATCATAGATATTTATCAAAGTTGGTACGAGATAATTTAAGAAACTCATAACAAAAATATCATTGCCAGGATGTACTTATATCTTCAACGATTGTTAATTAGATTTGGTTATCATTCTGAGGGCTTCATCATTAAAGAAAAACACAAAACGATATTATATGGACTGCAGCGGTGGGTAATTATGTAAACATATAAACATTATCAAAATATGCCCCTCGCAATTTTAATGAGCATTTCTTCAAGAAAGTATATCATGTTGTTTGTTTATTCTCCGAAAATAACCTTTCTAATGAGATGGTTACGTCAATGTATAATCGAGTTTTCAAAATTAATTAAATTACGTGCTTAACACATTACTTATTTGTTCTTTCTTCTTATTTTTCTACTTGTTCTTTCTTTCTTTCCTTTCTATCTTTCTTTCTTTCTTTTTTTCTCTTCCTTTCTTTCTTACAATTCTTTTAACTCAAAAATGAAGAATCAGATTTCAATCAAACACAAGCATAAACTAGCTAAAAACTTACTCCATTGCGTGACCTCAAGTTTGACATAGGTGTTTAAAAAGAAAAAAAAATCAATATATGAAAAGTTAAATATAGAAGAATGATTGTTCTTGCATAGATAGAGTAGAAAAAAACATATTGAAGAAAACTATAAACGTATTAAATTGGTACCCGCCTAATTTTTTAAAATCAAAATGGCCGCAAAGGATTTAAAAGAGATTACCCAAATGCCTGGGGTCGGTTGCTTTTGCGTTTTTATGCTGCGGGGAAAACCTTAGGGGGTTTGACACAAAAAAAACGCCCCTTGGTTCCTCTCCCATCAACTCCCTGCCATTTTGAATTAATCAAATCCTAAGGTTTCAAATCTGTAAGATTTAAACTTATTTCTCCCATTTATTCAATATAGTGAGCATTGAGAGAACAACTACGATAGCTGTCTATATATAGATTCTCGTATCGACGGCAGGGTCAAATGTAATACCCAATGACCGACCCTATATTGGCATACGTGTCAAATGTGTTGTCATAAGTCTCGTTTGATGAATGGCACTGCAAAATATGTCGTCTAATACTTGTTTTGTCCATAGCTTTTCAAGTCGTCGTTGTTACCTTATTACATGTAGCAGGTTTGACGACTAATCTTACAGATCCATCCGGGGATCTCTCGCTTATTACACGGTGTTTGATATCAGTATTTTCAAGATTTGTTCTGTAGGAAAAAATCGTATAAATTGCAGTAAGCTGCATTGCTTGTAAGGATACTTTTTAAATTATTGTTAATGTTCATATGTGTTTGCTATTTCTTTTTTAATGTATATGTATAAATTCCTAGTTTTCACTGTCATGTTAAATATTGACACATTCCCTTACTTAGCCAATTAGAGTGCAAATAGTCTTGTTTCCTATCTATTTTTTTTAGATTTTGTTTCTGGATAAAATTCAATTTTTAAGATTTTATAAATGCAATAATAATTTATATAGAGTGCAAATAGTCTTGTTTCCTATCTATTTTTTTTAGATTTTGTTTCTGGATAAAATATAATTTTTAAGATTTTATAAATGCAATAATAATTTATATATATTTTACTATGTTAAAACTTAATAAAATTGGCAAGATCAATTTTTGAACTCTACATCCTACACCTTTGCCAGCCAACTCACCTTTTGTCCATGTCAACTAACTCGCCCTTCGCCTTTGTCAATTACCTCACCTGTTGTTCTTGTGAACTAACTTGCCTTTCGGCCATGCTAACTCGCCTCTTGCTCTTGTCAACTAACTCGCATTTCGCCCGTGCTAGCTAACTTGCCTTTTGCCATT
>JXSR01S039435.1:66606-79685 GCA_000969725.1 Ophiothrix spiculata | reverse complement strand
ATAATAATCAAAGTGTGTTTGACGTTAATATACCGGATGCGAGCACTGTATTGTTGCAAAATAGATCACAAAGTTTATTAGATTCTGATTATTTGTTCTCGATAAAGAAAAAGAGTAAATCTGTTATATAGCATGCGTTATCAAGGGAGTAAGTACATTAATATAGATCACAATTGTAAGATTTTTCATATTGGAGTTATTCGACATACTTTTCCCAGCGCGTTTTACTTGAACAAGGATTATTACATTAACGAATATATCGATGCTACAGGATGCATCATCCCCAATTGTGATGATGTTAATTACTATATATAACTGCGATTGATTAAATTTATTAAGGTAGTTGATTTATTACCTTTGCAATGGGTAATAACCCTCAATATGAATAATGTTTTAGCTTTATCATGTAGCTTATTTCATTTTAGCCCGAGGATGTTTTATAATTGAACTTTCCTAGTCAAATCAACGATTTGTTACATTCAAACAATAACCAGCGATATTGTAAGCTTTTTTGCAATTTAACTCGTGTAATAAGAACTATTTGTTACGAATGATCATGGACGTATTGTAATCATCGCTACTTTTAACATTATTGTTTCTTATTTATTTAAAGACTTTCAGTAAAATAGCATTTTTGTCACTTCAGGTCCGTAGTTTTGCTTAGAATTATTTACATCAGTATATATTTGTATATTAAATATGAAGGTAAAAACACGTGTTCTTGAAGTCATAAATGATAATAAATAAAACCTTATATAAAAGGTAAAACATGTTACTGTTGTTTAAACATCATGTACAATTTCATTACAATACTATATTGCGACACTAGTCATCGCAATAACAATCACAGGCAAGCATGAAGAGTCAATATTTGATACCTTTCGTACATCACATCAACGTATTTTTCCTCTTGTTATTTCTTCAATTTACAACCCTTACAGGCGAAATATAGTTTTCATATTTCATCAATCTGAGTTCCTTTTTTTTTACTAGGAGAATCGATCCAAGTGACGACCTTCTAAAACAAAATTGATGTAAGGGTTCAAATTTGTGATTTTCATTGAAAATGCCATATAATGCTTCCTTTTTATCAATAGCAAAAAATAATATTTTTCATACCAACGTTCCAAATTTGCATTTGCTTTCACCGTTTTCAGATAATAAGGGTTCAAACCCAGCCTTTTCAGCAGGACACGTTTAAAAAACAAAACTTTGCGACCATTTTTTTCTAGTTTGGCGAGACTTGGATTTTAGAATTCGCATAATGTGGTCGTTAACAGGGTCGCAATGGCTTGACTGATGAAAATTAACTACAACAAGTTCGGATAAAAGTAAAACTCACATTGCCGCCCTTTTATTATTTAGATCCACTTTAAACAAATTATATGTGATGATCACACATCGTATGAATATGCTCTGATTGTTTGCAATCGATGTTACATTCCCAGTACTTCCTTTTAGGTTTCTTGCATAAGGGGGACAAACTGACACGAACCAACAATTATTCCTCTCCTCACTCGATATGATGTTCATATACAAGTATTAATATTGAATAATATCTTCCAATTTAATAAATTACTTTTTGAAAAACTCAATGGGTCATATGCATACAAAAATAGTGAATGCTTTTTACTTGATATTTTGAGTATAAACCGCTGTTTGTATGCATAAAATGCAGTAGACGTTTTTACTGCAAACGTTTTACTAGTAGGATTTACTCTTCTAACTTATACTTGATAAGAAGGAAATACTACTACTCATATGCATAAAACCAAGTTATTACTAGACTTCTCATAGTAAATGCTTGAAAAAAACAAGGTAGCTTCAGAGCTACCTAGACCGTTTACTTGACCAAAAGTTAAGTTTTGTAATGGGTCAATTTGCCGTATTTATGAAGTTCCTCAGAAAGCTGGGATCTATAAGATTCGGATAATTCATAAATATCACACATATATATTAAAATAAAGGAGTGGTGACAATAAACGTGAGATGTATATCGTCACCACTTATTAGACTGTCTTAGTAAATGCTTGAAAATTCGACCATATACTTGACCAAAAGTTTAGTATTACATATATTATAATGGTACACTTTTGCGTTTTTATAAAGTTCCCAGGAAAGTAGAGTCTATAAAATTAAGATAATTCATACAGACCACAACATATTGATCAAAAATATGCGAGTGGTGACCATAGACATATGGCATGCTTATTGCAAGAAGTGAAAGATAGCTCTAGGTGTTTAGTTGAATGTTTCACACCTAAACATTGGAATATTTAAGCCGATTTTTATTTATTATATCACTGACAAGCCAGAGTTCTTATCTGGTGTAAAGACGTGATTGAGTTGCATAGACGACTATGTAATCACGGTAATGGGCTAAACTTTAGAATGAGCACCGATTTATCCAGTTGAAAGGATTTCTTGGCTTGAAAGTGATTACAAAAATACAACGTAAGTAAAGGCGCTGAAAAAGTTATGCGATTTGTCAAATTTCAAAAGATTGAACAAATGGTAGTAGAAAAGTATATGAAGCAAATGTTAGTAAATACCAGTGTTTCCTTTGTAGTAAAAGGAGATGGTCATGCATACCAAATCGAGATTTTACTTATACTTTGACTATTACTTTGGAAGTAACTACTTTAACTTTATACTTTTACTTGAAGCAAATACTCCCTTTTTATGCATACGACCCAATAGTTCTGCTTTATATTTAATCAACTTCATTGTTTCAGGAAAGAAGTGCATTGATTTCTAAATAAAATATCACGGTTCTTAACATATCGTTGTGGATCTCATCAATATTTATGAAAATTATTGAAACGAAACTATATACTTAACAAATAATGTCCATTGTAAAAATGCAACACATTGTTTCAATAATGTACATTACCAGGTTTTGGAGATTAGAACAAACCTGGTTCAATTAAAGTGGGCGTCAGTAGACGTCCTCCTTTAAGTGAGACCTTCTCACCGACTACATTATGATATATGGATACTTAGACCATCTACATGTAGGTCAAATATTTTGTGCATTTATTTATCCAATTCTTATTCAAATTCAATTACATGTATATAGAATTTCCCACTGAGTGACAAGGATCAATTTATATCACATTTCTAGATGGGTATTTCTAGACAGCATCTCATTGAGGACAGAAAGTCTAGTGGCATCAGGCCTAAAACGGCAAGCTAACCGAGAAGCAAAACTACTACTACTAATGTAAGGAAAGTAGTGTCTAATAAAACTTGATAAACCAAATTGACGTGGTATTGATCTTCTCCACTATGGATTAAAGTTTAACCATTAAGTATTAGTATTTAAATACTGTATGAATAATAGCTCCTTAGCACTCAATGTAAAATTGCATTCTTACAACACATCAAAGCAAATGAAAACCTTACTGACTGTATCAACCGAAAAATAATGCTCACAAATCATATTAAATAAGTAGAGTCATCTTAAAAAGCTTTATGCTGCATAATTGGTTTAACGATTACCTGTGTACTGTTTTACTCTAAGCAGTAGCCTCAGTCTTGTGCAAATGTAAGGTTTCACGACCTCTATTAAGTTAAAAGCCTGACCAGCTTAATGCCAGTATATAACAGTTACTCAGCAAACTTTGAATGACCATAAAAGCTTCCATCAGTTAAACTGATACACAAGTTTCATTAAAACAGAGAGATTAGAAATTCGACAGTTTTAGCCTTTCCAAATGCAACATATTTTTAAATGTCCACTTTGGTTGCAAGGAATAAAAGCTTTTACCAAAACATAAAATTGGCTGACCTTACCTCAAAAGCTAACAAGACAGAGTGTCATCTTCTTTTTTTATACTTAACCATATAGTTGGTGTATTCTCTACAGGCAATTCCTTCAATCCTCCCTTTATTTTTAAAACTTCCAAGCAAACGTTCACAACATTGGTTCAAGGTTACCAAATAGCTTCCATTAAAAACGGATTTGTTTTGATCGCTTTTTAGTTTGGACGAAAGGACACTGTGGTTCAGCGAAATTTTAAAGGAGGAGTTAAAAGCATCGGTAATGCGATACGAATAATGAGTTGCTAAAGTAAATAATGGATTGAATACCTCTTCGTTTTAACCCACACAGTTATCATTAAAGTTGGATGCGTCAAGTAACGTAGCTACTAGGCAACTGTCTAATTTGAGGTGGCATGGCTAAAAAGGCGCTGACGTATCTACGGACAGCTCGTGACCATGATATCACCGAGGTTGTGATGAATCTTTGAAGCATCCGACGCGTAAAAGATGTACATATGGCCTCTTTCATCAATTTTGTTTAAACCATCCAATCATCTAGCCAAACAAGAAATAGATCCACTTTATGCTGCCTTCATTTTTCAAAGTTTACACCCCTGAACGATTATTCTGGAGCGTAAACAATAGATCAGGTCAATTTAATTGTTCAGTGCTTTGTACACTCATAAGTAAGGATTTAATTGTATATGTTTAAAAGACTACTAAACTATTGTGAAACATGGAAAAAATGAAAACTTATTATCTCTAAAACAACTTTATACAATGTTAAAGCTGAGGTACAATAAGCATATCTTAAAGGAGCATGGTCCGATCGCTTCAAATTTAAAAAAAAAATTGAGATTTTGGTACCAAAATGTTGCTCGTATTTTTCTCATAACCAGTGTGACATTTCACGCCTGAATTATGTTCCATTTTGAAGATATGTATGAAAATGTGTCTAATTACGGTAACCATAATTAATTTTATACGGTAACGTTTAGGCAACTCTGGAATACAAAATTGCCCATAATAACAAAAAGTTTGACCGATTCATCTGAAATTTGAAACTTAGACTTCTTTAGTGGTCATCTTTCATTTGAAATTGAAAACTACATTTTAAAAGACCAAGTTCCTTTAAAACCTTGGAGTAACTGTTTTTACCCGAAAGTATTTTTGAACTTTGTAAAAGTAATCCGTTTGTAGTCGAAATGTGTGTGATAATTAACAGCATTATTAAAGATGAGAAATATGTGGATCCTCTACTATGTTTTTATTGCAAATAATGCCAAACTTTATTGGTAACTTGTATACCATCTAATATGAGTGATGCAGAGACAAGTTAAACCACGATATAAAAATGAATCATAAATAAATACGTGTAGGATTTGATACGAAATCACATCTAGTGCTATATAGAAATATTCATAACATTCTAGGACTACAATTGATCCATTACCTGGTCTTTCATGACAGGTTTATCACTCCTTAATCCACCCTTTCCCAGCATCCAATTGAGGGAAACAAGAACTAGCGAAATGGCCTTTTTTCAACCGCGATTTATGGAACAAATAATGCAAATATTGACACTACTGACAAGACAAAACTCTGCCGTTTAGCTGAATTTTTTTTAATGTAATGGGAGATTAGGATACACTCAATTACCGTCTTGGACCATACATTACCATCCGAGCATGCTCTGTACATTTGAGACACTCGGCTAATGCCAGATGCATTAGCCGAGTGTCTCAAATGTACAGAGCATGCTCGGGTGGAAATAAAATTTTCTGAAAGTACCATTGCAATACTTGATTTGAGCGCAGAATTGCATTGGTCGTCACCTCTGTCGTGTCGGTCGCTGGTGGTAAGGAAGGAGTTGAAATAATTTACTGAGAGTACATTATTATCAGTCATATGAAACTTTGAGGACTAGTTTGACAAAGGCAATGACTGCAGTAATATAATTTACATTGGCATTGATTAACATGACTATAGTCTTTAAAACGCTACAATCATATCAAACGGTTCAAATATAAGAAGGAACAAGTATAGGATACATTAAATAGAAACTTAAAAGAAATATCGTGATAAGAAATGTGCAGTCAATCGTTTCTTTAAAAAGACAAAGTCAAATACATTGTCTATAATGTCATAAGAATAAGAATTTCATCCAAATAAAAGAAATGATATTTAAATTTTAATTCATTGTCATTATCATATTTAGTGCTCCATTAACCCTAGTTCTATGAGGGAGGAGGGTGGTTGCATCAACCCCCTACCGTGTTTTGTCTGCCGCTTTCAGGGAGGGTACAGTGTCCGTTCAAGGTTCAGAGGTCAGGCAAGGTTGGTGTTACTCCGTGATTTTAAAAATGTACTTTTAGTCATTTATTATAGAAAATACTCACTTCAAACTTAGTATTTAGGTAAAAGTAGTAATTTCCTACAATGTTTTGTAAATACCGCACAAAAATTGGATATTGCAGTGTTTTAGAAAATTTTGATTTTGCCTATTCAGTAGAAATTCCGATTGTTAACATTTTGGTAATAATGACGTCATGATGACGTCATACATTTGACGGATGACTTTGAATTTGGTATCATTGGAAAAAGGGGACTGATACCTATCCATTTGTATGATATACGGTGGTCTGGGGGCTCGCTATAAAAAGTGAGGGAGAGGGTTATAACAACCCCCTCCGTATAATATAAACGAATATAGATAAAACATGCTTCTTTGCTATTTGTAATTAACAAAACCTCATTGGCTTTCCAGTTTTCTCCTCAATATTTATATACGTTTTAATCTTCTGTCATTTGAATGTATTGTTATTATGGAAATAAAATTGATTTCAATAGAATTTGAGGCCTCGGGTTTATCATAACTACTTTTTCCAAGATCATAAGTAGAAATCAAATTATAGCATGCTCTTGTGTCAATACTAGTTTAATTACATTATGTTTTGATACAACTTTGATTTATAAAATAAGAACATGTCATTACATTTGGTATGAAAAAGAGGTGAGATTACTTTAAACAATCATTGCTTTATACAACACAATATGGTAAAATTAGAAATTATTTTTAGAAGCACGTAAACATTTATTCAATTTGTTCCAATTAGCGTTCGTAACAGACACTTCATAACCAAAAGTATTAGATTTTCTTAACTCCCTCGGCCCTTTTAACCTAATAATATAATGCTTACAACTGCTTTAAATTCGTTATGCGTTTTCGAAACATGAGCTTTATCTATCAAAGCGCACAAATTTATCATCATTATTATTATCATAGAAAGCGTACCAGACAACAATTTTATTGAAATATAATTAAAGGTTTTTTTCTTATAATATGAAAGGTACTGATTATTTTTGTAGCTAAGTAAATTTATTAAATAACCATTGTATATTTAAGGCATGAAAAAACACTATAGTTTAAACTTAACTATTTTACTTTTTTGCTTGTAATAACGATTATTTCGTAAGGCGTTTTTTTTATTCAGGACAGACGCCATTAAGGTGCGTTTACACTGTGACGACTTGGAGGTAACGACAAGCAACGTAGACCTGCGAATTGCAGTTTTGATTTTTACGCCCGTCATCCTTAGTTAAAGTCAGTTAACGCTTTCACTATCCGCTAGCTAGCCACGCACACTATCGTTATTATCAGTCATTTTCAGTTGCAAGTTTTTAGTTGCAAGTCCGTTACCCTCTGTCGTTACCCTACGTCACTGTGTAAACGCACCTTTACCAAGCAAGTTTGATGTCTATCAAAATAACATCTATTACACTTTACTATTATAATTTTACTATTCTTTTCCGCTTAGAATTGCATTAGGTTAAAGTTTGAGATACAGGTTTTTATAAGGAAAGATTGAAAATTTAACTTGATGCTAACATGTTTGCTCATTTGATTGAAATTTAAAGTTATTATAATCTTAAAATACGATTCGATTAAACGTTAAAAGAAAGCATAAAGGCCGCATTGAACATCCTTTATGTAAAAAGTTAAAGTGAAATGTGTTTCTGCTTTGTTATTAAATCATTGTAGGCTCTTTTAAATTTGTAATATCCTATTTATATATTTGTAAATAGATAACCGTCGAATTTTAATAAATGAAAAACAAATCTCCGGGTTTTTTTTCCATATAGGCCTACATGGAAAAACATTAAAAAGCTATAATATTCCTAAAAAATGCAGGGCTTTCCCTTGTAATTTTTGAAACCTTTCAGGATATTTTACAGTGTATGATGCTGTTTGATTTATGTTGAATAACATTGCAACTTTATTACTTTACTGTAAAGAAATGTGCACAATATTGCAATGCAATCAGCTATTTTTTTACTTAATGTACAGTGCAGTTAATATTAGAATGCACTTCATCAAAATGCATCATTCCGCACAGATACAATGAACAGTGTCACTTTTGATATCTTATCTAAATTAGATTGATTGGAAAAGGAAATTTGTATTTCCGTAATAAAAAAATAACAAATGAATTTAATTTACCGGAGATACATATGTATGTAACTAATTTAGGGCGCAGTATTAAGCAGTATTATTTAAAACCATTAAGTACTAGCTGCATAATAGAGCCATTTTGTCTTATGTGATGGTATACGGTATTTATAGTTGTTTTCGTTCGTCCACTGGCTAGTCTTATTTCCAAACAATTTTTATCTTGATAATAAATAACGTCATGCAACCGATTTTTTCAATATTTTTATTAGAAAAAGGAAATGGAGACTTTTCTTAAGAATAAGCTTCGGGAAATTACTAATTCAATGATGACTTTACTGTCAGATTGCCTCATGAGACGGACTTTCGAAATGATGAATTGCTGCATCCCATAGAGTGATTTGCGAACATCTAGAATGTTACGATACAAAAATACATTTGAATTTTCATATCGCTTATGTACTAAAATCTAAATTGTGCTGAATATTATCGTGACAGGACTCATGTTTTTTATTGTTCAGTCCGGTAATGATTAATCGTTGGGTGACTTTATGTGATGATACGGTCAAAGGGGAAAATACTTTATTTTTGTCAGTGTTGTTTTTGCTTGACTAGATAAGATGACAGCTAGTACTAACTGTGAAATGGAAACTGTTTTTGCCTGAAAATTTGAGCTATAGTAGCATTATATCCCCCATAATAGTTTGTTAGTGTTTTACTCATGTAGAATTAATATTACTTTGAATCCGGATCTATATATGTATTGGGTTACCAAGAATTAAAAGCTTTAATGATATTGTCATGCGTTGGCCGTCAGTGCCTCTGTCGATTGGTTTTTGTAAAAAAGACACCGTCCATTACACACATTTTTGCTTATAATGATGGAAAAATGTAGTACGCTTTACGCATTAGTTTAAACATATATGTTAAAACCATACCATTGCTTTCTAAGCAAATGTCTTAAATAATAAGCAATGATTGTCTCTATGAGATAATCATTAACTCAATTGTTCTATATCTAGCAAATGTTGCCTTAATAGAACAACGCTGAAAATAAAAACCATATTTTAACAAAATTGGCATTGATTTTATCGATATTACCTTTCAATATTTATCTGTCATTCGATCACTTTTTACTACCTGGAAAAAACCCCTGTAATTTAACAAAATATGCACAGGGCAACATCTGTGTAAATAAATATGAGAATAAGAAATGAAACATAAAAAATCAATCCATGCCTGTGTTGCACTTAGTGACAAATTGATGTCATGTATCGTGTCCATAAGCCATATAACATTGAACATAACAGTGTAATATAGACTAGTGTGCCCTAGAGAATTTCCTTTCGAGTTTAATCTCGGTGATTGCAATACTGTGTTTGGTTGTCTTGTAGGTGTTACATTTACTTCCGTAGTGTTGCCCTGTGCGTATTTCACACTATTGATAGATTTGTAGTCGTTTCGGGAATTACGTTTTTGATATGGTAGATATGGTAGTCTGTAGGTTTTTTTTTTAAAGTATATTGAGAGGTAGCTGGCTCTCTGGGTAAAGACGTTTAGAAAAAAAGATTTTGCACATTGAACTTTTTAAGACAGAATTTTATAATATTGTCCTATTTTTTTTTTTTTTTTTGAAAAGTAGAACAATCGCGCACAATAGTGTCATCATCTGAAAGAAAGATATTAGGGGAACAAAAAAGGATATTTAATAATCAGTAGCAACATGGCAAGAGTGTAAGAGAATATTTACATCATTATTTACTTCATGTTGCACTTATTCTAATCTGTTTACGTATTTATAAAGTTACCATAATTTGCAAGAATGGTTAACCATTTTGTCTGAAATGTGAAAATATGTAATAAAACTTTTTCTAAAGTACTATATGTTTATTTGATCTTGATTTTTTAAACAAAAGCAACGTTTAGTACATCGTTAAACTTTCATCTGTCAATTCTTAAATGCTCTGAAAAAAAACCACATCTGGTTGCAAGACGCCTTTCCTGTTTGTCACCTATTTCCAAAAGATTAGTAAGTGTGGTTCGAAATCATTTAATCCTCCTAATCAATAAAGGTTACACGTTTCGTTTATTGCCTGCCTCGGCTTTTCAGAGTACAACATGGTACAAGGCATGAATTGCCTTATATTGACGATTTAAAAGCATTTCTAATTGGCTAATTACAAACATGTGCGATTGTAACTAACCAATTACTGATATGTTACTATTTGACATGATGCAATCTGTTGTGTTTAAGTCTATAGCAAGACACCATCATCAGATTACCATATTATCGATAGTGTGATACCGGTGATTTTTATTCTGAATGAAAATTGTCAAGCCAAAAATGCAGGTAAAAAAATAAGCTACATGCTTGATAAGTAGGCTTATATAAGACCCCTGATCAGTGTATGTACCATAGCTAGATAGAGTGGGACCCCGGAGTGAGACATACGGGCTTATATTAAAGGTTTTAGAGATATTAGGCTAAATCCTACAGAGATGTACACATCATAAAGATAATACAACTATGACTTCCCCAGAATTAAAAGCGGCGAAAAAAGTTTTCAATGCTTGCAGTTTCTCGACAAATAAAAGACATCATCAATACGCAACCCAACACCATTACCCTCAAGGCAAGTTCGGTAATTTTCGAGCTATAACCCAACTATAACACGAGCTCGGAAATGCAGTGAGATTGAATTCAATGTCTCTAATAATGAACGCTCACATACGAGTCAATGACGGAGTAACATTACAACTATCCGGGAAATTCTACATAACCTAGAGCGATGTAAGGTTGTTTTACCACTCATAACTTGCTTATGTGGTGTGAAATTCGGGTTATTTGAAAGCGCTCAGTTTTAAAAGGCCTGAACATGCTGAAGATGAGATAGCAAGCATATTTGCGCTACTCGATTAATGTAGTGGGAATTCAATCAATCAATCAATCAATCAATGATACAAGTACTTGCACAACATGTATACCCCATGAAGGAGTCTATTCGTACAGGGGACCCACGGCTTTACGTGACTGTTCGACCACTGAGCAAGTAGAGTAAAGTTTCTTGCTCAAGGAAACAAGGAGACGAAAACCGCTCGGCCCGGGTTATAACTTTTCTTCTACATTTTCTGCGTTCCCGTGCCCTCTCAACTTCATTGCCTGAACTACGTATGTCTTAAAAAAGAAAGCGATAAAATGACAGATCAAGATAAATATTGTAGGCACTTTTAAATGTTTGTTTCTCAATTATCGCATGCAATGGAAAGTGAAAATTATCAATATTTGGTGGATTTGCATGATTTTCAACGCAATGGGTGGATAACCAGCGATTCTGAATTCACTCAAGCGTAATAATACTTCTGAAATAATAACGCTTCAATGTATTTCGTGAAAAATTCATTGTTACAATGATAATTTTAAACATCTACGTTAAAAAAGCACAATAATCTAATGCCGAGTTTAATGTATCTGTATTTTTTCACAAGGACAGTCAATATCGGGTAAATTTACGGTATGTTTAAATTTTATATTTTTGAAAACTTAAAGCTTGCATAAGTAAAACAATGTAAAACATATATTTCTTTCTTTTTTCTATTTGTTCCTTTCGATTATTCGGGACTAATGCATGCTCTTCATGAGGACAGTCATTACCCACCAAAGACCTAGTCATGATATTGCCTTTACCCGAACGCTTTAGTTGTTGCTCCTTTGACTTTTTACAGGATGAAGCATTTGTCAATGCACTTGTCTGCGAAAATTATCTCAGCAGAATGTACAAAACCCACGGCCCATTGTCAACTGTTGGACTCAGACCGGGAAACAAGGTAATATTTATACATTGTTAAGAAACAAAAAACAACAACAGTGGGATTTTCTAAAGCATTCTAGTATACAGAAACACATGCAATAGATACTTTTTCATTAAAAACCAGATAGCAAATGTTACCAAATATTGACCAGAATAGTAAAATATTTGGGATAGGATATAGACTATCTCTGAAATTTGAATCAGTATGTCATAAGATACAGTTCGGTATGTAAATCTTGCTTAAAATTGGCTTGTCCACGAAGGATTCTCTCGGTTTCAGTCTTAGGACACTATGGCATTTGGTCGTTTATCATATTACATTATTTCATAATAATCAAACATAAAACACGTACAAAAGTTTAATATTATCAATCCTATAAAGTTCCAATATCAGTAGCAATAAACGTGGTTATTTATTATGCGTATGCCGTTATTAAAACATCAGACTACACTGCAATAACTATTTTTATAAAATGACAATAAGGAAAAACAAGATGTCCATCCAATATTAGAAGATGCAACAAATGATGGGTTAATTGACATTGAATTCGATATTCCATATAACTTAGCAAACAGAGCAAAGAGAATAGTTTTTTTTTGTCTTCACATTCATAACTGTCTGCACAAGTAGGGAGCATTAAATTTGTTAAAAATAATGATTATTTGTTAAAGCTGAAGTGATGGGCAACTTTTTCTTGCCTCTTTCCACACACAATTCTAAAAACACAATTATTTTAATGTACAACAGTGCGCGTAGTAAAGATTTTTCTTGTTTCTACAAGTATCGAAACCAAAAGGTATGCGTGATGATTGATATAGTGGAGAGTTTGCGATCATCAAGAACGCGAACGCGAACGTATACGTGAGTTCTATTGAAATTCAGCCAACCATTACCTGCTTGAACACTACAGCACACCGTATATTGCAGAATTTCACGGACACTGTTACGTGAATACTAATCACTTAATCGATGTCCCCTATTGTTTTGAATAAAAGCTATATCAAAATCAGATAAACACATGCAAGAATAATGTACAGACATACATATCCAGCAC
>JXSR01S039431.1:0-25849 GCA_000969725.1 Ophiothrix spiculata | reverse complement strand
AGAACAAGTTTGGCCAGTTAAATATTATATTTGACTTATCAAATAGGCCATAGCAATTTCAAATCATGTTATACATTTTATACAAGTCTGTAACAATACCATACCAGGATATCCCAACTACATTATAAAATGAGTTTTTATGAATAGCGGAATCTATTTTGACAGTTACAAATAGCATTTTCCGATTTTTATTTAGTCCAAGAAAGTTGATTTGTGACATGGAACAGATTGCTAACAAAGGTTTTTCTTCATTTTTCATTTCCTTACAGTATCAAAAAGGATATACTAAAAATCCGCTGAAATCCGAATTGCGGAAATATGAAAAATGTGCATTCAAACAAAATGGCCTCCATTTTACTGTTTTTACCATATCTTGAGATTGAAGACTCACTGGAAAGAAATTTTAGTGTCAATATGTATGTTATTAGGGTCTCTAACTGCAAATTTGACAACAATAATAGTCGAGAGTGGTTGAATCTAACCTTATTTGCATAAATTCAAAATGTTCGACAGTTTATTGGGTTATTCTAATAGTATCTAGAGATTAAAAGACTCACGAGCAAAAGGCGTCTTTGCCTGTTTTATTTATTTATTTATTTATTAAAACCATATTTATACAGAGTTGTCCTTCAGAAATACAAAGATTCTGCTATTACAGGAGCCCTGTTTTAAATACAAACAAGTAGAAAACAAATTATAGAAATGTACAACATTGGTTGCATTATTATAATACATTAATTTTTGCTTCTGACAAAAGAATCAAAATGGCTGCCAGTTTGATATTTTTAACAATATCTCTAAAAGGCAAAAATGCTAGAAACATTGCCTTAGCCAACAGGTAGAAATAAATATAACAGGATGTTAGGATCAATATATCCTAAAATTTCTCCTTTGTGGACAATTTTTATACCAAAAATGATTGCCAAAAGTACATGTAGTTTTTACTACTTGATATAGAGTCTCGATATTTAAATTTTAATTTACAAAATGTGCAAAATAATCACCAATAAATGTCATTGAGCGTTACAACAGAAGCAAATTTCTAATCAAAATATGTTATTTACATGTTTTATATTCAAAATGGCACCCAAATGTGACTTTACTTCACATAAATTGTTTAGAGTGACATTAAATATGCTAAAAAATCCGTTTTAGAAACACGAAACAAAACAATTCAATTACTTATTTCAAATTCAAAATTCACCCAAAATGTGGTCCAAAGTGTCTTTGACAAAGATTATTTTTATAATAATACATAAGAGCTTCATTAAAACAGTAATAATAAAAACATCTTTTTAAAATAATCATTGTAATAAGGTAATAAGGTTTTGGAGTTTATAGCACAACATGTAATAAAACTATGTCATTCTCAGTTTTTAAATTCAAATTGGCGCCCATAAATTAAGGCCCAAATGACTACCGGAAAATATTTTACAGGTTTAGGCATTATGGTGTTCCTATTTTGGGCATCTTGAATTTTAAAATTGAATGACATAATTTGTGGACAGATGTTTTTGTTGTAACCCTCAAAGCAATATTCTGTTTATTATATTCCAATGTCTCACAGTTACAAATTTCTGTTAAGACAACACCGAGGGTTTCTTATTTTGTGATAGTTTGAGCTTATGATGATGAAAAAGATATTGAAAAAAAAAACATATTGATTATGTTTCATCGATTTTAAGAACTTGTTATAATGGCACTACAACCCATTTTGGTTGAAAAATCCTCATACATATTGACAGCGTTAATGGGCCTTCTATAATATCATTTTGAATATAGCAGTGTCTGATATAACCTTTAAAGCCACGTTCTATTTAAAATGCTGCACATTATATGTTTTAGTGCTGTCTTAATGTAACTCTAGTTCTTTCTTTAGGTAAAATGCAACTTTGTTGCTGTTTGAAGATTTGTTTTTTGGATGTCAATTCTAATTATGTAATTGTTATGAAAGGCACATGATATTCCTTAACTGTAATTGCTTATAGTCATTTGAATGATACATTATGCAAAATGTATTTTGATTTATCAACGAAAAACCTTAAAAATTAAAACATATTTTCGGATTAGTAATCATAGAAATCTTGATTCTTTTTGTTGGTCAAAGAGCATTGGTTACATGCCTTAGTAAATCTCTGTTGAAAATGTACTTTTCAGCATAGAATAGATTCCTTTTGATGTAACAATAGAGGTCAAATCTCAAGATGCGATAAAAAGAGTAATCAACTTTGGCGGCATGCAAATTAGGTCTGAACCAAGTACACTGAAAATTTTAACTTGTCAGCGTGACTAACTTTAAGCTAGTCCAGATGGTACACATCTAGACTAGCTTTAAGTTAGTCAGTATTGCTGGACTAAAAAGGATGACTAACTTAACCTAGTCCAGCATGCTGGACTAGTCTCATTTTAGTTGCTTGACTAGTTTTAAGTTAGTCTGTTGACCAGCTTGACGTTAGTCCAGCAAGCTGGACTAGCTTAGGCTAGTCGCTTGACTAGTTATTGACTAGTTTTAAGTTAGTCCAGATGGTACACATCTTGACTAACATAACATTAGTCCAGCTAGATGGATTAATGTAACACTAGTCCAGCTGCCTTGACTAGCTTGTACTCAAACGAGTCGATCCAGCCAACTAGACAAACCTAGTGCAATAGATATGCATGCTATGTAGTTTCAGAGTCACAGGATACAGTATTTGATATACCTAATCCGTCAATAATGTAGAAAGGGGTTTAAGAGTGACATATGAGTACCACCAAAATAGTCAGTCAGCTGCATATAAACAAATGATATAATTCACGACACATCAGTAGTACATGATGGTGACATTTATGAGGTCAAACGATGGCACGGTGTTTCACATGTCTGTGCTGTCCACCATGTTGTCATCAATGACTCAACACCGGGCTCAGCCTGACTAACTTAAGCTAGTCAAGCCAGCTTGACCAACTTGAAGTTGGTCAAGCTCTTTTGTACCATCAAGGTAGTCAAGCTCTCAGTCTGGCAAACTCGTCAAGCAAAGTTTCGGGCTTGACTAGTTTAATACTAGTCAAGCAGGCTTGACTAGGCTTGACTAGTTTGAAATTTGGCTTCAAGTTGACCGACGTCAAACTAGTCAGGCAAGCTGGACTAACCTGCCTGACTAGTTTAAAGTTAGTCAAGCAGCTGCTTGTTTTTCAGTGTTTTCAGTTTTCAGTGTACTAACTGACATTAGTATTGTATTTGTGTCTACCTACCTTGAAACATAGTTGTACACACTTATATTTACCTTTACGTGTCTCCAATCTCAAGTTATGGTCACAAATCTGTGAAATCACTGCCATTTTGAATTTATGCAAATTAAACATATTTCCGCAACTCGGATTTTAGTATGTCATAATCGACATCTTAAAAACAATATTGTTGAGAAAAACCTTTGTTAGCAATTCGTTCCACGTCAGGCATCAAAATTGCATATCTCTCCTGAACTAATTGGTTTCAAACAATATTGGAATAAATACAGGTTCAGCATATTTTAAACAAACGATATTAAGACTACAATAATGGACGACTACCCAGGTTTTAAAATTTCAAAAATGCTTCTCTCTGATGCAGAGCCATTACTTGAGTTTATACTTGTAAAAGTATAATCCTATTTTCGAAAAGTACGAATATATTCTCAGTATATTCTTATTCGAGAGGAATCTGCATGGCCTGCTGGAATACGATTGCTAGTCTAGATGTTTTTCTTCACATTTGAGATTGACTAAATCATAAATAGTCAAATATTCTAAAAAATGCAATTTAAACATTCCAAAATGTTTGTTATTTGTAACACTTTTTACCGACTTTTGAATGGTTTCTAAATCCAACATTGTATATATTACTGAACATCTCTTCAAGCGTCTATAAAATATGAAACTTCTTGGGTGGTTAGAGAATGCAGAGAAAAAGAAAACAACGTGCCTTTGAAATTTGGAACAAGCTATCATTTTAACGATTGACCTGGTTTATTTTAGTCTTGTTTATATGCATCTTTATTTTTTATAAGGCGACTTTGGCTTGCAAATTGTAACACATGTTAAATGTCCTCCCTTTTTCATACATGCGCACGAACTCAAAGAAGGAGGAAAAATAAGACGCATATCAAAACTAATAAGCTGCCACATACTTGCTTGTTTGGCATCAGGAACTTAAATGGGAAATGGGACAAACTGTACTTTCGGTCCCATCCAGGATTTTAAGGTTAGGGTTTAGGGTTAGGGTGTAGGGTTAGGGTTAGAGTTAGTTTTAGGGTTAGGATTTAGGGTTAGGGTTAGGGTATAGGAATTGGAAGACTGCGGATTACCCAGAAAACAATCTAAACAAGGAAGATGGCAAAATCATAATATCACAGATCAGAAACAATTTCTGAAAAGCAACCCTGCAAAAGAAACTCTAGACCAGTACTGTCTTAAACATAAAGCCACGCTACTCAATTTGATATAAATTTATGTCTGACTAGTACCATTTAGTACCAAGCGCTGTAATTTCAAAGAATTGTTCATGAATAAGCAACAGAAAATCATCTCGAACGCAACAATTTAAAAGAAATCTACATAATCCAATCAGTCAGATAGTCTTATTATTCGCTTTAGGTAGACGGTGCTTGTACTTCTCCAAATATTATAATACACAGCTTTTATAGGCCACATTGCTGCTGGGTTGTTCTATAAAAATCAGATCAAGTGAGTCTCAAGGTCTTGTTTGAATTAAACAACTTACTCAGCATCCCCTCCAAACAAAATTCTCACATCTCAGTCTTTGTCACTTAACAGATAACAGAGAGCATTATCTACAGTCGAGAGTTATCATACCAAAATCGTATATTGAGTGATGTACTAGATAAATGGTGAAACAGAGACCGTTATCAGATATAATGTATCTTGGTATGGATGGCGAGTCATTAGACTCCTCATAAGGCGAGACGCGCAGCATTGAGCCTTATGAGGAGTCTAATGACAAGCCATCCCATACCAAGATACATTATATCTGATAATGGTCTCTGTTGAACAGTTCATCTGACATACATATCGAGCAGAGGCATACTATTTGAAATTCAATTCAAAACATAAAACATTTTAACTTAAAAATGTCTAAAATGTAAAATATCCATAATAATTTAATTTTAAAACACTACTGTCTGTGGTGCTATCTGGTGATTGTGCTAAAGACTACGCTAAAAAGTACACCGCCCTGGAAAGTTAATAACTAGAAACGTTTTTCGCGGCGTTTGATTCTATACTTTAGGAATTTTTTGTCATGTTGAAGCTACTTCCGGTTTCAGTTCCGGAAAATACCGACTGATGCATTTTTCATGTTTTATTTTTTCACGAACAAACTAAAGCATAACATGCTGAAAAAATGACCGAATTATGTTCGTAGAACTTTATACTAAATAATTCACTGACAAGAAGCTGAAAAGATAACGTCACTTAACAAAGATTAGATTTTATTTCGATTCACTTGACTTCAATCTTTTCGCCATTTTCTAAGTTCTCTATGGCAAATTTAACCAAATAAATGTCAAAATTGGTACTGTGCAACATTTTATTTATGAACAAAATATTTAGAATATGATGTCTATTTTCAAATGAAACCTTTAATTTAATGTTGCACATAACCGATTTGGAGAAATATTCAAATTTTTCCCATGTATTTTTTGTCTAGTTAAAACGTGGTATATGCGTAAAAGTTCGGCTGATCGGGCCAAACCCCGGAGCTCCTCGGGCCAGACCTCGTGTAAGGCACATGGAAATAATTGCTGTAATCACTGCTAGTTCATACTTAGTAAGAGCAAGGCGCTAATGTAGTTTTCATTGAAGACAGTGATGATTTTAGCACTGTTATCTTCCATCGCACGCTCCAAAGAGTCTATCCAACGACAAAAGCTATTGTCTTTAACTACAACGTAGGTCTAATCGATTACTAATAGCTCTTGCAGTTTCAATACAGGGGATGGGAGGCCCATTATAATATTGTATTTCCCAGTGCGGGAGTTTAATTACAAGCCAGGACGTGCGAGTAAATTCAAATGGTAAATATAGAAGTAGGCCTATAGCTTGAGGAGTGATATTTTGAATCTGGACATTTCATTGCCAAGACAATTCATACCCGTTTAATATTCATACCCTGGTTTCATGTTTTTTCATGTTTTTAGGTAAAAATGTCCCGAAAAAGGGATGTAAAATACTTTTTCTGGGTTGAACTTGAGTGTAAAATGAATCATTCAATATTAGAGAGAATCATGGATGATTTAGGAATGATTTTTCTGCAAAAGTATTTAGAAGGATATAAAAAAAAACATTCAAACTTAATGATGACCCGAGGAATTTCCCTTAAAATTTATCACCAATGTCATATTAATTTTATATTTAAATTACTTTTTATATATTAAGGTCAAGTTACAATTAAGACCACTTCTTTAGCAAATTTTATTCGGCCTTTATATGCCCTAAAATACCCAAATACTCCTAAAATATGGGTATCCATGGGCATTAACTCTGAGCAATAGTGTGACTCTGAGAAAGCAATAGGGGAAAAAACCACGATCGACACTGATGTGTCTAATAATATTCATTATTGAACGTGTTGAAGTTGATGTTGACGAGTAACCATAGCCTTGTGGTCATCCCCTTTGTAATCCCTGATTCGAAGATCTGCAATTAGGCCTATAAAAATTGTACTTAAACTCTGATACTGTATAAAATCACAATGGAACAGCAAGGCAGAACTTGAAAGTTGATACACATTCAGCCAGTGAGGACTTCAAAGTGGGAGTTCCCCTCTGTACCCGGTTAATGTTCGATAGAGCAAAGGTCTCAATAGGGCACGGGTCACGAGATATTAGAGGAAAATTAACAAGTGTAGAGAAATATCGGGAGAAGCTTCCAGGGCGGTGTAGCTAAAAAGGTAGGACAATTGTAAACGATTGAAGCTGATTGATCGATCTCACCATAAGACCGTGAAGGCTTAATGATGCGTTTCGAGAGAAAATCATTGTATGCTTTTAACACAGTGGTCAGTTTTCAATAATAATTGGTGATTAATAAAAAGGGTCAAAAGGTTAAATTTGATAAACTAATATTTCTAACACCATATATTTTCTGTATTTTTTACACACAAATGAAAAATGTCATTACATCGGCCATAGCCAACGCGTTCATTGTGGTACCATCCCTTTTTCGGGGTTACGCCACTGACGGTGTATAAAATGTACTGCATTTTACATGTTCAGCATCCTTTGGTGAAAAATAAGCCATGGGCTCTTGCTGTATGACTACTATGCTGTAATCGCGTTTCAAAATTAATAGAAGATTCCCTTGACTCACATTTTTCCTTTTTATTCATATGCCCATGTTTATTGTTGTATACATATTTGACATTAGAAAGATAGTATGCAAATGAACAAAGCGAGATAATTAACATAATGATTTCCAATTTTAAAATAGCTATTTGATACAACGTGAACCGTAAACGTGATATTTACATGATGATGTTTTATGGAAACAAGTACTTTCGAACTCAAGAGCTCGAATGATTTGTTTTTAAATGTTTTACTATTATTACGTGTAAAACCTTGTCATCAGGTTCGGATCTAAATCTATAGACCTATTTGATTTAAATATCAAGGTTACCAATTGAATTCGTTGACTTCATGACTGCATAATAACTGTTGATAATAATGTCAAACTAGAATCAGTGTTTCTAATTCTCCATCTCGTCTCACTTCACTGCCCAGAACGTTATCTGAATGCTTTGTTAGATAACAGCTCTAGACCTCATTCTTAAAAATAACGGTCAGGGCAACGAGCTTTAAACAAAAGAAACACAATGGATAATTTATGAATAGAAAAGGGCTAGACGTGTATTCGGTGATATTCAGTTCTCATGTTAACAGAATTGTTATAACATTTATAACTTAAGTTGCTATACATTAGCTCATAAAAGCCTGATGTAGGTTTTACACAGAATTGTGGTTGTAACAGAAACATAATACATTTTTGTCAGCAATGATATAAAAAGTAAAAAACATTTACGTTTAAAGTTTTTCTTTGTTGTAAAAGCTGTTTTATTGGTCCATTTGCTCAGGAGGAAATGTGAATTCTAACTATTTTTAATCATGAAATGAGAAAAACATAGTTTCCAGTACATTTCTGTGTACTCGCATAATGGCAAATGGCATGGGGTTTAATAGTCCATTACGAAGCGAGGAATCAACAACTAAGCTGTCCAGTCAGCTTTAAGATCGTCATTATTCATACTACTATAATTTTCTTGCTGGAACATATTGAAATTTGTAATTTTTCCTTTGAATCTTATTTGTACCTAATTTTTATTGACTATACTGACTATACACGAATTATTATCAAGCAATAGGCTTGGAAATGATAAATGAATTGTAGCTCAAATTTAACGATAAAGATAAAGATCAGAATAACCTGAGTCAGATTCAGGTTTGTATTCTTATGCCTATTTTATTCCAGTATTTGTTTAAGAACGTCGCAATTCTACAGACATAATGAAACTATATGAAAGGCATTGGTAATTAAGTCAAATATTGCGTTGTTTGATCAGACGTAGGAGGACACTTGGAGGCTGAACATTAAATACATCTAAAGAAATCCTTCATTTCATTTTAACACTGTTTGGAAAAACAACAAAAATTGTTTAACATTTTAGACAACCACTGTATTAATAGATCATCGCTCAAACTTGTTCAGAAATTAAGCAAATTTATACGTTGTGTTGTTCAATTTGTAAACAATATTGTGTACAATATTTCCTAAACAAGGTACAGCGATGGTCTATTAATACAGTAGTTGTTTCAAGTCTTACACGTTGTTTAAAATATATATCGTTTAAAACTTACACAACATTGATTATGACAACACGCAATAACCCTTGTTCTCCTCTCCTAAGCTAGTTTTTGTAACACGAACTCCGAAGGGTATGGGGTTGTTGCAACCCCCTTAATAGTTTTTTAGCGGAACCCCCTATGAACTTGATTTTCCTATTAATAGAACATATAGGTATGAGCCTCTCCTATCCAACGATATTAAGATCATTTGAATCGACCAAGGCGTTACGTAATTATGACGTCATAAAGTACTTTCGGATCGGCAAATCAGCCAAAGTTGAATTTTGGCAAAAAGTCGACTAAAATCAAAATGTTGTTACAAGAGTTCTAAATATCGTTTTTTCGTCGGTATTTTGCTAATAAAGAAGGGAAAGGATGATTATAAGATTTCTCCTAAGTATGAGTTTTATTGCATGCATACATTTTTTAAAATGGCGACTTAAAATGTGTTTGATTTCACCTATACACCTCAACTTTAACGGCCTCTCCTAACCACACCTTTGGTGGTATCCCCTATTTTTTTCATCAAAATGACCGCAAATGATGTAAAAGAGATTACCCAATTACAGGGTTACCCGGTAGCTTTTTTGTGTTTATGTAGCGGGAAAAAACCTTAGGGGGTTGCAACAACCCCCCCCCCCCCCTTAAAACAACAGCATTTTAAACAACCTCTTTTTAAACAGCAACATTTTAAACATTGTTTTGACAGTGTATTTAGTCTATGAACAGTATACATTAAAACAACACGGAAAATACATAATACACGTATGCAATTAATTATCAAAGATCGTACAAACAATCGTGGGCTTATTCCCGGGGATACTCAGATATAATGCTGCAGGCATTATAGCGTGACCAAGAAAAATGTGAATCAGGGTTGTTTTGAGGACAGAAGGGTGTATCGGGTACATTTTCAAAACCTAGTGTAACAATGATAACGGTAAATTCTCGATTTAGGTTGTGAATGGGAGAAAAGGGTATACTTTGGCTTCAGAAACAATCACCCGTTATGGGAGTGTTTTGAAAAACTGTGGTCACGCTATGCCTGCAACATTATACATGTACTTGAGTGGCCCCCGGGGACTTACTACTGGTGGGTAATTGTGAAGAAAGAAATATTAAACGCATACAGAATTAACCTTTGAATATCCAGAGGAATCCTGCAAATCAGCAATGGTATTCTGCAAAGTATAAACAAACAACATCTTCACAATTGAGAATGCTCACAAAAACACGAATTTCCCTTATAATCTTGGTAATTTTGATGAAAGCTTGTTACAGACCAGAACCAACAGTACAAAGTCACAACCCTTAGAGCACTAGTAAATGTGGATCAGTTATTATGAAAAGTGAAGATAAACTACTCTTGGTCACGTCTTATGGTATATTATCAATGAAAAGGTTCTTTTGTAATGGATTTGTCTGGTGACGTAAAAGCTTAATGGTGTTAGCTCTTTTGATTACAAAATGTTTGCACCTTGTCAGTATATCTTCGACATAATGTGGCTGTCCGTAAATGCCAGAAACTTAATTTTGCGCTACAGGTGAACATTTACCGAAATTGATTTTTTGACAGATTCACATTCCTTGAGCTTACTACAAAATACAAGCAAAGTTTCGTTTCAAGAAAAAAATAGGAAATGTGAAATAAATCTGCATATTTTTTTTTTACACAAAATGATGATAACAGAACATAATTAAGGCAAAATTTTCAAGACACTGACAGCCGAATTTTATATTACCAGAATCAGACCCTTTAATTTTTACCAAAGTAATCTGGAGATCAAAAATGGCATCAAAGCAACTTCATAATTGGAAAAAAAAAGCAAACATATTGCCCTTCCATACTTTTTGAGGTCCTCATTTAGGAGAGGGTAGTCAATTTTGCCGATTTCAGAAATGCCGGATTGCGAGCGCTAGTTATTTAGTGTAGCACACTCTACATCAGTTATGAAAACAAATTAGAAATTTCAAAGAGCGCCATTATTTTCTAAACTAATGTATATCATTCAAATTTCTATTGAAACCTTATTATATTCTCCCATCTTAAAGAAAGGCATTTTGATTTCACTGTTTAATTGCTGGATGGAGGGTTATCAACACAGTGAGTAATTGTATTTATTTACGATTTTATACTTATCGACAAATACCTGTTACCACAGGGTCTATTTAGCCACACGAAAAGTTACAAACGTCATGATAAAGCAGTTGATGTCCAAGCAACTTCAATTGTGCACACAAAGAGCTATATATTCTATCATACATTGGTCTTTATTACAAGAAATCTAGTTGAATAACGAATATTGTTTGTACGAAACTGATATAGAAAATTTTATATGCAAAAAAAACCCTAAACCTTTTTTTAAATCGTTTTTCGAAAAAAACCAACTTAGTTTAACTAGACTAGTATTTATATTAGTCTAGTTAAACAGACTAGTATAAATAATTCGGACGCCTTAGTGATCGATATAAATGTTCTGTCCCAATAATATGACGTAGGCTCCCCCTCTGTTCAACGATGGTTCCTCGCGTTTAACGACCGTTATTAAAACATACTATAGATAATTCGGATGTTTTAGGGATCATTGGGTTTGGACAGTATTCAAATAAAGTGCAAAACTGTTTCCAATTTCAAGTGCAAAATAAGAACTGTTTAAACCTTTTGTTCATATTTAAATATCTGGGCTGCGGCAAAAGTCTACACTTGTCGGCGCATTGCTCACTGTAGCATATCTGATGCATATATTTGGTACAATGTGCTTCAGATATGCTATAATGAGCTACATGTAGGAAGCGACAACACTGTATCCTTTTGCCACGGTGGCCCACATAATTGAGCAACACTTGCACATTGCAATGGATTTCTTCGTGTAATTGTTAATCTTATACACAAGGACAAATTGTAGCACCCCTTGTAGTAGGTTTACTGGATGAGATTCATTGCATATTTTCAAAAATCAAAACACCATATCAGATAGCTAGAAGTTATAGAAAGTGTTATAATAAATTTCACACTATAGCGGCATATATATTCTAATAGTATTACTTCTAAATATTTTTAAAAAGACAGCTATAAAAACCTTTTGCGTTTTAAGGATGGTAACACCGAGCTAAGACGTTGTTGATGTTAAGGCTGGGGTAGACCTTCAAATGGCATAAATGCAGGGGCGTAACAGGTGTTGGTCGCCAGGGGGGCAAAGCCCCAAAATTTCCCCCTGACGGAATCCCCCCCCCCCCCCATTTTTACCTAAAATTGTAATAAAATGTTGGAATTGCGCGGAGCGCGAAAAAAATTGTTGTAAAACTATGGCAAATGGTAAATTTCATTTTAAAAATTGACATAATAGCTTGAAATTCGCGCGAAGCGCGAACATTTTTTGACATTTTTCATCTTAATTATCAAATAAGGGGAACCTCTTATTTCTGTCTTCCCTTTCCTCCTTCCCTTTTTTCTTCCCCTTTTCTTTTCTTTCCCTTTTCTCTTTCTTTCCCACCCCCTCTTTTTTCCCTTTTCTTCCTCTTTTTTCCTTTTTTCCCTTCTTTCTTTTCCCTTTTTCTTCCTCTTTTCTCTCCCTTTCCCTTCTTTCCTTCCCCTATATTTCCCCCATGGGTCCGCGAATTTTCCCCCCTGAGAGCCTTCAGGGGGGGGGGCAACTTGCCCCCCCTGCCCCCCGGTTGTTACGCCAGTGCATAAATGGTTTTTGTACTCTAACTTTCAAACTATTTGCATAAACTATATAAATCAGTGTTTGACCAAAAATGTCAATTTTGGCAAAAAATGCCCAAAACCGTATTTTTTGCCCCACAATTTATGGAAAGCTTTACTAAAATTTGCATTCATGACATTTTGAACTTATTAGCTTTTTGGAATTAAGAAACAAATGTCTAGGAACAGTTTTCACAAATTTTTGATTTTTATCTTAATTTCTGAAAAAAATGCCAAAAATAGGCCAACAATTGCCATTTTAGTGGCAGCGGTGGGATTTGTTTGCATTTTTTGACCTATTTTTTGCATTTTTTTGAAAACCAAGATAAAAATCAAAAATTTGAGAAACAATTTGAAGGTCTACCCAGCCTTAAAATAGATAACTTGCATTCATCTAAGTGACATTATAACACGAGTCTCTTAATTATACCTTAGTCTTGATTTAAGTGTTGTAAATCCATTTTACGAACTTGACTATAAACTTGATAAAGATCAGATGATTTAAACTATAAAATGTGAGTTTTTTATTTAATGTAATAAAAATGTAAACTGTTTAAAGACATATTCTTATCACCATTTTAAAGAGTCTCATGCGAGTGAAATCAGTAGATAAGGTAGATATATAATCGATACACTCTGCAGTTTATGTATATCGTTATGTGGCAAAAATCTTCGAGGGACAGTAACCTTAACATAAAGATAGTTTTATTTCAAGCGGTTATCTACATATAGAACTACATTAAATCCGTTCATTCTTACCCTACACATGTTGCTGCTTAGACATCTGTATCGAATTTGTTCAAAAATCAAAGTAATGCTCACAACTCGATAAGGTAATTTTCAGTTGTAGATGCAGTATTACCACTTACACGAAGATTAGGTGCTTTCTAAGATTGTAGATTAGTGAAGCAAACATTTTAGAAATAATACATCGACAAGGTAATTTTCAAATATAGATGCAGTATTACGTACAACTTACACGAAGATTTTGTACTTTCTAAGATTGTACATTATCGAAGCAAACATTTTAAAAGTAATACAACGACAAGGTAATTTTTAAATATAGATGCAGTATAGTATTACCACTTACACGAAGATTAGATGCTTTCTAAGATTATTGAAGCACTTATCTGAATGAGATCGCACAGGTCAGACGAATTGGAATGCAATCCTGATGGTCTTAGAAGGGTCATCGTCTCTGCAGACAGAGCAATGACATGTGAATAATCTAACAATGTCTAATCTTTTTTCCTTTTTTTCTTGGTCTGTTCAAAGCGAGTTTAGGAGATGATTCCGACGGGTCATTTCTAAGAAACGGTTTCTTCATCCGAACGGTTTTTACTAAAAAAGTTTTTTATCTCGATCTTACTCACTCCAAATGGCCGTTTCTCGGAGAAATAACCTTTCGGAAATAAAACTGAATCGAATCAAAATCCGTTAGAATGGATAGTCTTAAGTGAAAACAATAATCTAAATAGCCATGACGATTGCGGAAAACCATATGATTACTCTTTTGTTCAGGCCACTGTGAATTTTTACCAAGATCTTACAGTTTCAGTAAAAAAGATACAACACCATAGGCTCTGTTCATTGTATTTCAAAGTTATCTTAGGCATTGGACATGAATTAGTGAGAATTCTTCATTTTGTTTGAATTCAACCTGAAAATGCGCCTATGCGTCAACCATTCCACAATAAATCATTATACTTTAGATTGCATCCTTTAAAATACAGATAGATAAAATCACAATTAAATTAAAGGTATACTCATTGATCTTTTAATAATAGGTCTATCAATAAAACTCGATGTCATTACAAAGTAATAATAATTACTTATATTGTGGTAAAAATGAACTTGCATCTTCTGGGTAAACTTTACACCTGCTAGAATGGTAAAAAGATTGGGTAATAAACTACCATCAGTAGTGATAAAAGCTGTCCCATTGTTTGGTAAACTTTTGCCACTGCCGATGGAAGTTTATTACCAAACATAGTGCAATCTATTTTGCATAGTAGTTGTTGAGATTATCCAGCATAGAGTTCCCTTTTACCCTGATTATAACTGTTTACTGTTTACGTGGTATACGTCGTAGTTTTACAATATGAAACATGTAAGTTTTGACCATGATGTCCAAAATTTATGTACTTGTAGCTTATCACATTTTTCATCTTAAGCATGATAAGAACTATATGTACTATTAACCTACTGTATTCAATCATGACCTTTTAAAACACCAGTATAAAATGCCATATAAATATGCTGGAAGTATCAAATTCTGTATTCTACTTTGCATGGTCTGTTGAAGATAGTTCTGCTAAAAGTACTTAGACATTTTACACTAAGTACAAATGTGTGTCAATGAAATGTGAGTAAACACCTGATCATACAGCCTACTTAGTGACTACAGCACGATATTTGTACGGAATCTAGGTCTACTACACCATGCAAACACTTAAAGGAGTAAAGTCTGATTGCTTAACAGTCTTGGAAATTTGGTAAGCAAAATAATATTTTTCATAACTATGGAATTTCATGAATAGCATAAATAAGAATGTGCCTGTAAATTTTCCATTATTATGCTGCCACTGCAATAAATAAAAAAAAATTCTCAGCGTTTTTATCATGCTGTTCTTGGAACCGACTGATGTGGTGATGCAGTAATAATAGTAAAAATTAACTAACATCAATTCATCACCTTTAAAATGAACACAAAGACCTCTGTCTGAATAGTTTATGGTGTCTTATGTCTGCTTAGACTGCATAAGGGGAACCCTGGATTTTGTTTTTTTCGCGCGAAATTGTTCAATGAAATTCATGCTAACAAGCTCAAACGTACAGAACATGTTAGAACTACCATTTCCTTTATTCATTAGCAAAAACCCCGATGAAAATCCGATATTTAGAACTTTTATAACGATTTTTTGAATTTGTTTCCATCTATCGCCGAAAATCAGATTTTGGCGAAATTTTCCGACCTAAAGTACTTTATGACGTCATAATTACGTAACTCTTAGACCGATTTTCATGATTTTGGTATCAATAGGAAGAAGAGACCCTATCTTTTACTATGGTATAAAACAACCACACTTTTGGCGTGTCAATTTCATTTTCACAGGCCCTTTATTTGACGACGTAGTTGAAAATAGCTTAGGTGGACGAGGGTTAAAGGTTTACTACATTCATCTCCATTCAAAATTATATTAAAAGTAATACATGGACAAGGTAATTTTCAAATATAGATGCAGTGTAAACACTTACACGAAGATTAGATGCTTTCTAAGATTGCAGATTATCGAAGAACTTATCTGAATGAGATCGCACAGGTCAGACGAATTGAAATACAATCCTGATGGTGTTGGATGGGTCGTCGTCTCTACAGACAAAGCAATATGAGATGTGAATAACCTAACAATTTAAAACCTCTTTTTTACTTTTTTTCTTGGTCTGTTCGAAGTGAGTTTAGGAGGTGTAGCATTCCGACGGATCATTTCTCCGAACGGTTTTTCCGAAACGTTTTTTACCACGAACGGTTTTACTCCAAACGGCCATTCCTTGGAGAATCAACCTTTCGGAATTAAACACGAATCGAATCAAAATCCGTTAGAATTTATAGTCTTAAGTGAAAACAATCATCTAAAAAGCCATGGCGATTACCGAAAACCATATGATTATACTCTTTGGTGATTTTTTACCAAGATCTTACAGTTTCAGTAAAAAGATACAACTGCATAGGCTCTTTTTTTTTTGTATTTCAAAGTTAGCTTAGGCATTGGACATGAATTAGTGACAATTCTTCAATTTGTTTGAATTTAACCTGACAATACGCTTATGCGTCAACCATTCAACAATAAATCATGATTTCTTTAGATTGCATCCTTTAAAATACAGATAGATGAAATCACAATTAAATTAAAGGTATAATCACTGATCTTTTAATAATGAGTCTATCAATAAAACTTGATGTCATTACACAGTAATAATAATTACTTATATTGTGGTAAAAAGGAACTCGCGTCTTCTGGGTAAACTTTACACCTGCTAGAATGGTAAAAAGATTGGGTAATAAACTATCATCAGTAGTGGTAAAAGCTGAACCAGCTATGGTTTGGTAAACTTTAGCCAATACTGATATTACCAAACATAGTGCAATCTATTTTACATAGTTGTTAAGTTTATCAAGAAGAATCGAGTTTCCCTTTTCCCCCGATTATAATATTTACTGTTTACGTCGTATACGTTGTAGTTTTCAGTATGAAACATGTAAGTTTTGACCACGATCACCAGATTTTATGTACTTGTAGCTTATCATATTTTTCATCATAAGCATGATAAGAACTATATGTACTCTTAACCTACTGTATTCAGTCATAACCTTTTAAAACACCAGTATTAAATGCCCTATAAATATACACACAAAATATTTACTGAGTCAGGTGACTCAGATACGTGAGTCTTTTATTTGTCTCTGTAGTGATGCAAATTATGCTTCCATTGCAATATATATCAAAAAATGATATTTTCTCAGCGTTTTTATCACGCTGTTCTTGGAACCGACTGGTGTGGTGATGCGGTAATAATAGTAAAAAATAACCAACATCAATTGATCACCTTTAAAAAGTACACAAAGATCTCTGTCTGAATAGTTTATGGTGTTTTATGTCTGCTTAGACTGCATAATTCGGACCCTGGATTTTTTTTCGCGCGAAACGCAAAAATGCAACATAACCCAATAAAGCTGTTTATATAATTGTCAAATTAGGGGTTACGCATGTTTTGGTGAAAACAAAATCAAATCAGTCGCATCGTTTTTGAGATAATTAGCATAAACTGGTAATATAATGTCACTGTTTAAATTTTGTTTTACCCCTAAAACCGAAACAAAACAACCTTTTTGAATTCGTATTTCAGCAATGTATTTGTAATTATAATCTGTTATTATGTGCCAAATGTCAATTGAAATTCATGCTATTAAGCTTAAACTTACAGAACATGCTTGAACTACCATTTCCTTCATTCCTTAGCAAAAACCCCGATGAAAATCCGATATTTAGAACTTTTATAGCGTTTTTTTTTTTTTTTTTATTGGCCGCAAATCAGATCTTGGCGAAATTTTTTCCGACCTAAACTACTTTAAAGCGTCATAATTACGTAACGCCTTGGCCGATTTTCATGACTTTGGTATCAATAGGAAGAAGAGTCCCTATCCTACACTATGGTATAAAACACTTTAGGTGCGTCAATTTCATTTTCACAGACCCTTTAGGTGACGACGTAGTTGAAAATAGCTTAGGTGGACGAGGGTTAAAGGTTTACTACATTCATCTCCATCCAAAAGAAAAGTAAAATTATTTTAAAAGTAAAACATCGACAAGGTAATCTTCAAATATAGATGCAGTGTAAACACTTACACGCAGATTAGATGCTTTCTAAGATTGTAGATTATTGAAGCACTTATCTGAATGAGATCGCACAGGTCAGACGAATTGAAATACAATCCTGATGGTGTTGGATGGGTCGTCGTCTCTGCAGACAAAGCAATGAGATGTGAATAAGCTAACAATTTCAAACCTCTTTTTTATTTTTTTTCTTGGTCTGTTCAAAGCGAGTTGAGGGGATGCAGTGTACACAATGAAAGAAGCCTGGTCAAGTAATAATCCTACTCAAAACGGAGTTTGTCACATTCAATTGGAAATTGCTTAAAGGTAAATATGAGAAATTCTGAGACATTTTTGTTCATGCATGTTTCCTAATTAAGTTGATTCAAGTGAAAACTCGGAGAAACAACCCTTCGGAATTAAAACCGAATCGATCCAAAATCCGTTGGAATTTATAGTCCTACGTGAAAGCAATATCTAAAAAAACATGACGATTGTGGAAAACCATATGATTAATTTTTGGTTCGTGTGAATATTTACCAAGTTATTACAGTTTCAGAAAAAAAAAAGCAGTAGCCACTGCTACTTAAAGTTAATATTTCAAAGTTAGCTTCAGGCATTGGATATGATTTAGTGAGAAATCTTCAATCTGTTTGAATTTAACCTGAAAATGCCATATTCTTGTTACGCGTCAACCATCCCATAATTTGAATCATGTTTTATTAAGATTGACGTAGAGTTGACGATTTGGTTTGTTTACAAAGATTGTGCTTTCTGCACGATGCAGGGGCATGGTGAAACCAAAAAAAAAATGTCCCAGATTATCATCATTGCCAGTTTGTTATGCTGTTGTTATCGTGATGGTAATAATATTGACTGGCTGGGCAGAGCTAAAAGTTAAACGCATTTTACAGATAACAATATATAATAAAGCAGACGCAGATTTATTTTTTATAGTAACCATTTTTAAAACAAAAATATCATGGCTGAATGAGACAATTATTTGATTGAGCTTAAGCTTTTCTTTGAATGTAATTGATATTAAAATGGCCTTTAGTGCCCACAATAAATATTATTTGGCCTTGGAGCTCTGGAATCATGGCATTGGTGCCCAAACCCCCGAAATGTAAACCAAGGCCTGCCCTAAAAATGACACAATGAGGCTTGACCATGAATATCGATATAGACTGGACTCCAGTGTAAATTACTGATTTTGGCTTCTTTGTTTTTAGCAAGTTTCTATCGGTCGACAATTGCCGGTTTTAATTAACGGCTCCTTTGTGATTTGGTTTTGCTCTTTGTACGGTAAATATATCATTTGGGTTGATTTCTCCCATTATCCAATCAATCTTTAATTAATTCGGGTTTAATCTTTTTAAAGTCGGATTATACAGGCGGTGCTTTGGGAAATAGACCAAAACCATTAATATGTCTGACGATTACTGAAATTTTATTTGAATCAATTTAAATTCGAAACACATATAATAATCAAGATCAAAATGTCTCACAATTTCCTCTGATGTTGTAGACTTGCTGCAAGTCTTTGAATAACAACTTTCACTGTTGTCCTTTTTTTTATTAGATTCATAGTCTAAAAAGTTTGGTAAAAACGCTGTCAAAAGCTATCTATTTTTCTTTGTGCATTTATCCTTCTCCTCACTTCTTCTAAATTTAGTTTTTGAACGAAAAATGTTAAAATGTACACATCCCATATATAGGCCTATGACTATGTGTCTGATTGTCCAGTCTAGATTTAGAATTATACCAGTGCAGCAGTGATAACATTGAATGGTCATTGCTCCTGAGAAAAAAATGTGTCATAGATAGGCCTACAACATTCATATATTACATATGTTCTATTTTTGTTTCTTGTTTTCATAGATCATATTCCCACTATATGCTATGCCCAACCCACCAACCCAAGTGACAAGATTAAAAACACATGTGTTTATACCCCAAAGCAAGTTGGTCAATGTCACTATCTGGATTTCAAAGACTTGCTACATGGCTAATTGATTGCATAATCAGGAAGTGCAGTGATCAAGCATCTATTCCATTTCAAAAATGGGAGTAATGTTTTTAAGTGTAGAAAACTTCAACAGTTTTCTCTCAGAAGTATTGAGGAGATAAAGGAATAGTTTAAGAATTCTCTTATTTAGGATAACAATGTTAACATGACAACTTGGATCAATTTATTTACTTTAAAATAGTTCTAGTAAATGTTACAAAAGATTTATATGTGTTCACACCTTGAAAAATAATGGATCACCCCATTTCACTTCCAATAGGCAATACACTATACTCAATGGCAATGCAAGTGTCAACATGTGCTTGTAATATGACCAATAGTGGTTGAGTGACCATTTGAATTGACCAATCATAAGATTCTGCTGCAGAATTATGAAGCAGAAATTAGCTTTGTGCCAAGGCTGTGCTGAGGGTAGGAAGAAAATTGATCAGTGCTATTAATAGACAATTTCTACAGACTGATTCAAAGTCACCATTTAATATTATCTAGATTAAAAGTGATACCAGGGTATACCAATGTAGGCATACAGTTGCACTAAGTTTAGATTGTTTTAAGAATTGGGTTCATAAGTCTTGTGAATTAGGCCCTATTTTGTTTAAAGAAATGCCAGTACAGCCTTGAACCAAGGCTACTGATGTTGCAGTAAACATCAATAGGGTATATATCTGCCGTATATAAGCAATCTTTAATTGAATGTGAAATACTCTGCTTACAGTAGGATTATTCTGGAGTTTACATTTAACAATGAATCTTTTACTTGTGTTTTTAGGTTTAAGCATATTTTAATCAACTTAAAATGAAACACACATGATCGACGAAATTGTCTAGGTTTCTCACTAATGTGGCTGTAATTATTACGCTTCCCCCTTAACCAATCAATCTCTAACTTAATTACCTAAATTTACCCCAGTGCACATATGCATAGAGATGAGCAATACCAAAGAAATAGAGTAAAATATTTTAATGCGTTTGCATTAAACGTGAGACCAATTCATTATTTTTACCATAAATTTTCCTTGCATCCAACGCCGATAGGAAAGAATGATCAAAAACTTATAAGAGATGTCGATTCAATACAAAAAATCAGTACTTCAATGCGGAAGTTTACCTACAAAAAAAAATATCCGAGCACACTTTTAGTTGAAGTAAAAAACAATCAGATCATATATCATTGTCATCGGTAGGACCAAATTATAGTTCTTTTTTAGTCTTCGTTATCTTATAATCTAGCAATATAATTTAAATGCATCTACTAATCAATAACGGATATTTGGTGCTATAAATCACCAAACATTTTTTTGGTGAAAATGTTTGCTGGATTTGCAACTGGAAAATGATAATTTTCGAGATTTATTATTCACCCATCCTCTATTAATGGTGTAGATGCCCTTAAAAGCACAAATTTCGACATACGAAGATCCTGAGATAGCAGACCCTGGAATACAGACCTGATTTTGTGTGTGTGTGTGTAAAAGTAATGATTTTCTTTAAGCACTTTATCGCATATTTGGATTTAACATTCTGAATGAGCTTATTTTTGAAATGTATCTACTTGCCAGTAACGATTTATATCCTCGGATTTATAGTAAGGTGCAACTTGCCGCTCATTTCAAGACTTTTTCAAGTCAAAGTATTACAAGATAAGTGTAACTTTAATGCAAAAAATTGTTTTCCATGTTCTGTTTAAAATAGCATATTTACACCATTTCATTATGTGATAAAACTTCTAGATTTTATTTTTAAAAAAGGCAAAAATGTCAACATTTTTTCACTGCACAATACATCAAGACCAAAAACATCTGTTTTACATTCTATGCGCTACTTTGTTTTTGAAAGTTTGTTTGATGTTTTTCTTCATTCATTGTTTTTCTTTTTTATCATACTGATTCTTGTAAGATTTTTCCTTATACTTGTTATTGGACTGTGACTGAACACTATGAATACATTTAATTATATAAAAATGATACGATTTTGACAATAATTTTAATAGAGGCACTTTTCTCCTTAATCATTTCAGATGAAAACAGTTATTTTAAAAGTTGGTAATCTACTTTCATTTCTATCATTTTTTGTTTTGTATTTTCACAGTAAGTGTGTTGTATTGTGTCATGTGTTTAGTATTGTTGCGTAGCATACCATCTCATTATCTTTCAAAAGCACGTTCCTTTACAACATTTTTACTAGAGTCTCACTTTTAGAGTAATTGTCTGGGCGCCTTGTGTCATGGTTACCTTGGATACAAGTATAATTTTATCTATACTGCATAATGTTTTACCTTTTATATGTGATTAGAAAAGGTGTCAGCTAATTTTCAACACGACTTACACACAACTAAAAGCGTTTGATGTTTGTAATTTAAAAATATATCTCAAAGATTACTCATGCGGTTCTTTTGATCGTATAGTCGAGAACTTCTTAGTAAAGATAAAGTTCCAAAATATGCGTACTCTCTATATACGTTCGAAAATATACGTACTCCGTCCTAAGTGATGCCAGTATTCCTGAAAAACAAATTACTTTTTGGAGTAAGATGCTAGATGATTCTGGATCAGGCACTGATCAGGCACAGTTTTTCGACGAAAAGATCCGGAAAATACGATTTGCGTTGGACCTGTCTGCTTCAGCATCTTCAACTACTGCAGTTGAGCACCATGTTTGTAAGAGCAATTTTGCGAACTTCCAGCATGTGACACGAGAAGAGGTTCTGAAGATAATTAAACGTTCTGCGGTTAAGACTTGTCAATTAGATCCATTACCTGCTTCTTTAACTAAACTGTACCTTGAAGATTTACTGCCATCTATAACTGATATCGTGAATACATCTCTTCAAAGTGGCAAGTTCCCTGACTCGTTGAAACAAGCTCTTATTCATCCGCTCCTAAAGAAAGCAAGCTTGGATGCAGATGAGTTCAAGAACTACCGTCCCATCTCCAACCTCCCATTCCTAGGGAAAGTTATTGAGAGAGTTGCAATTGACCAACTTCAAGCATACTTGAGTGAAAACAATCTGTACTCAAAGAACCAATCAGCATATCGTCACTGCCATAGTACAGAAACTGCGCTAGTTAGAGTGAACAATGATCTTTTGAAAGCGATCGATGATCATCAGGAAGCAGTTTTGATACTGCTTGACTTATCAGCCGCTTTCGATACGGTAGACTATGACATCTTACTAAAGCGTCTGGAAGATCGTTATGGCATATCTGGCTCTGTATTGCAATGGTTTGCTTCTTACCTTAATAATAGAAAACAATCAGTTGTCATTGAACATGAATCATCAGACCCGGTTGTCCTCGACTGGGGAATGCCACAATATGTAATAGAGTCTTTAATTTATACATAAATCTTTACTAATGATTTCATGTCCCAATTCAAGCTAAAATGGCGTCAACAGACTATTTAAAAAAGTTGCCGCCTTTTTGCCGAAATCTCATTTATTTTAAGATCTTCAATCGACACGACTTCGTTGAAATTTGGCAATTACAACTACAAATATCAGTAATGGAATAACGTATATCATAAAAAGAATTTGACTGCCATTAAATCCCAGCCATTGACAATCTCAGCCTCCAATCCGACAGTTTCCTTTACTCTCAATTAGCTCGTGGTAAAATTATTAACTATACTTTGTATAAAAAAAAAAATTTCAACAGAATCCTACATTATTCCGTTATCCCCTGAACCATTTTATGAAAAATTCTAACGGAGAAGTCACGTATAAAATAACTCTTTACTCTTTATCTCAAAAGATTGCCCTTAAACTCAGTAAAAACCCAAATGAGTTAGTGACATTTGAAATAATGACACTAAATTTTAACCCTATTTTTAACCCTAAGCTATTTTTTGTAACACGTTCTTCGAAAAGGGGGGGGGGGGTGTTGCAACCCCCGTAATAAACTTGGTTTTGCTATTAATAAATAGGTAATACTCTCCCCTATCCAACAATACCAAGATCATCAAAATCGGCCAGGGCGTTACGTAAACTACTTTCGTATTGGAAAATCAGGCAAAATTGCATTATGGCCAAAATGGCTACGGAAATCAAAAGCTCTAAATAACGGATTTTCGACCGGTTTTTTTTTGGCTTATTTATGAAAGAAAATGATGATTCTAACATGTTTAGTAAGTTTGAGTCTTATAGCGTGCATAATATTTTCAAAATGGCGACTTAAAAACTTCCGGGAATTCACCCCCCCCCCCCCCTACATCCCCAACTTTGACGGCCTACCCTAACCACACCTTAGGTGGAACGACTTCATTGGAAATGATAATAAACATAATTAAACTAAGAAGATTCATTGACATTCCTGAAACAAATGCCTTCCAGGATTTCGCAAACCACCTGTGTGATATTAACAGCCTGTTGCCTTGTCTGCTCTTTTCAAAAACAGCTTAGCAACATTATGTTTTGTTTACCCTTTTCTTTGTACAACGTTTATATGTAGGTAGGAAAGTACCTTAATTTATTGATCATTATGTTCAATTATTGAATCATCTGAAGTCGTGAGCACTCGGTAAGTCAGGCAATTTACCATCTATAACAAGCAACGACATATTTGTTGAAATTAAAACCTGCAAATAGAATAGAGTTGCTTATGAATGCTCATCATATTTCAAATGTCATCACTGAAAAATGCAAACAAAAAAGTGGGAGGTGAGTTCTATAACCAGCTCATATATCTTTACACTAAAGGCTCTATTAAAACCAAGCGTTTTTATTTCAGCATTTCTTTTTGTATAACAATAAGCTCCACGAAATTAGGTCATTGAAAATGCTAGCATGACCTCTTTATATTTAAACCGAGTATTATAGAAAACGAAAACAAATCTGATTTCCGTAAAACAAAGAATTACACGTTTGAACATATTAGGGGAGGATCTGTCTCATGTTATGGGTTTATTAAAAAAGATATGGTGCATATTTTTGAACATTTGTTGTTTGTTCAATAATTTAAGCAGCTAAACTTAGGGAAAGCTTATTCAAAATAATCTCTTTGAGATGTTAAATTCCAACACTTACTTGAGATTTATTTAAGACTCCTTAGAAATATTGCCATCATTGTATTGTTTTTTTTATATATTTTGCCTATTTTTGGATCATACGTGTAGGGAACTTAATTCGTTTTGTATTGTTGTTTTCAACAGTACCTAACCTACGGCAAATTTCCAATCTTTGCTCTGAACTGGGACGATTCTCTACGTCTGTGTTGTTTTTCATATTTACAGGTGCATGACGCTACCCTAACCTTTTCAATTATACTTAGGCTATTGTTTATTCCGGTTGAACCGCTCAGAACCACCCAGAACCGGCAGGCAACCGCCGGTTGATTTTTGAAGCGACCCTGTATTAAACTTGTAACAGAGTCAGTTCAAATAATGGGATACATTTCTCGCTAGAAATAAGGAAAGACATTTCTCGGTTTAATTTGAACATAAGCGTACATACATTGCTAAATAAAATCACAATGAACCATTCGGCTATGATTTAATGATTAAAACACATTTTGAATAGCAACATAATTTTGTTTTTTCCAACAGAACATGAATAGATAATATCTAGACAATTATAGAAATATACGTGAATTGGACACATACTATTTTTAATCTAGCTATCTATCTATGTCGACCGCGGTCGGAAGCCATCATGAATTTTCTCCACTGTTGTCTGTTTAGCATGAGTTTGAGAAGTTCATTTTGATCAATGCCAGCATCCTGAGTAAGAAGTCCTGGGTAGGACAGCCTTGGTCTTCCCTGTGCACGTTTCCCTTGGGTGGGCGTCCAGAAAACTAGTCCAGACACTGGTTCCTCAAGCCGTCTAGCACAGTGAGCAGCAAAGTTTAGGCGGCGACCTCTCACTATTTCT
>JXSR01S039429.1:8170-18370 GCA_000969725.1 Ophiothrix spiculata | reverse complement strand
AACAATCAGGTCTTGAAATATTTTGTTCTTGGGATTATTGTTATGCAGATGCGACCTTGTGGTGCTCAGCCTTAATCCTTGATATAATAGTACAATGTTGGACTGATTATTGATGATTACTAACGTAACGAGGGGTTTGAAAAATTAAATTTGAGACTTTTCTTTAAATGGTGATAGGTTTCGGTCAATCCATGTATCTAAAAAGAAAATTTAAAGTCAAAACTCTGGTAAAGGAATTGTATTCTATGCAAGCCAATTAAATGAAACAACATTATTATAATAATGTAAATATAACCACAAACTTCTAAACATACGATAGAATTTTGAAATGATTTCAATATCATAGATGATTTCAAACGGTTTACGGATGTACTTTCAAACATTTCTATTTCGACTTGAATCCAACAGTTCTCTGTCCAGAAGAAACTTCCCTAATTTCAGACATGGAGGAAATTTCGTGGTCTTCAACTTATCCTGGTACCGTTGCAGAATCTAACATGAACTGCGATATAAACAGTGAGTAGTAACAATTTCCCCTTCGTCCAAACTATTTAAAGAGTTCATTATAAACTACTCATGAAAGAGTTACTCTGTTTTACAGATTTTTAAACATACAATAACACTTATGAGAGGAATGCGCTTCTTGTGAATATCGATGTTCTAGAATGTTTCAGAAGGCTTTACGTCGTTTCAGGAGTTACCATAATATCGTTAACATAGTTTAGATTATTCAAACGTTCCCACATGGTTACTGTACTGTAATAAGTTTCAATATGATAGAATTTATGTTTGTTGACCCAAGAAGTTACCATGGTAACTTCTTGGTTGACCGAACATTTAAAATGATTCTGTAGTAATATCTCGAAATTTCAAAAATTCGGCAAAAATTATACCGAAGTATCGATATTTCTGCACAGAGGGTTGCCGTAATAACGGTACTTTGGCAAGGCGATTTCTGCGTAACAGTAGTACTTTCTTATATACATCCAATAAGGTTACCAACCAATGGCTACCAGAAAATGCATGGTTGATGACATGCTTGGAGCAACATGGGAAGATATCATCTTGACAAACTGCTCTGAACACTTGTCCACTTCAACTGAGGTACTGTCAATAACCTTCTCTGTAACAATTTATTAATATTTTTCACCATTGTTTACGATTAATGAATATTGCTTTAATAGCCAATGATTTCAGCGATAAAGAACATCAACTGTTTATTTATGTATTTTTTTTTTAATTTTTTTTTTGTGGTGTTGCTGTTGTCGTTGCTTTAGTCTTGATACCATAACTGATTTAAGAAAACACTGGCAATCGAAAAATGCAGGAGGAAGCATATATCATGTATATGAACATAAAGTAAAATGCAATTTATTCTCAGATTTAGCTCTAAAGCCATATTATTACGTCACCGTGGAAAACAGAATTTTTATCAAGTTATATTCCAAGCTGTACCTTGCTGTTCTAGCCTTTTATTTCGCATGAGAGATCATTTCAAAGGGACTGTAATAAATGTAATCAATGTGCAACTGCTACTGTTAATTAAGACAGTTCTAAGACCCATAACAAATCCGTATCTGACATTTCTTCAATAATTTAATGTATTTTGAAACAATTGCACTAGATTTATCTTTGGTCTTTCTACACTTATTTGACCAGGTAAATACTGTAAACGTTGTGCAATCAGCTGCCACTCTTTATGATTGGGTTCGTCAGATGGATTTTGTCACTTCATCCGATCTCTTGGAAATAATTCTGTCGATGCAAGAAATTGTTAATAAAGGCGGAAATAGACCTGAGGTAAATAAAAATTACAACTGATCATTTTCTGATACGAACAAGTTACATACGATACATTTTCATGATTGTGGTAAACAGTTTGTTGTCTCTTTATGTGTTATTATAACTCATCAAGGAGTAATTTAAGTAAAAGGTGTGTCCTTTATTATTCATTAATCATGATAGTTACATAAACATTGAACACTTCCTCAGCATATAAAGATTATTTCAAATTCTAAACACATGAACAATATTCTTAAAATATGGTTGCCCTTTGAAAAAAACCGGAAAATGATAATTGAAATGTTCATACTGCTCGGTTTATTTTTCAGTTATATAATGTACATTCTATGCATTTTAAAAAAATGTAACCAGATAGACCACTTTCGTATGTCCCATAATGCATCTCGAAAGTACCGTGTAATGCGCACAACTTAGTAGTATGGTCGCTTGCGCATAAACTCCCGGATTTATCGTAATTTCAAGATGCATTATGGGGCATACATAAGTGGTATATTAACAAAAATACATAAATTTGGGTGTTCAAACTAATTTGATGAACACCCACTTATACTCATTTTCTATGCCCTGATTTTGACGATTCAAGCAACTGTAATTAAACTTCGACAATAGCTTTTAGTAGAAAGAGCATGTCAATCGTTCACAAAATCATGGTCAAAGTATCAAAATAGAAACAAATCGAACTCAATTAACTTCGACTTGGACACATCTTTGTGTTTGGAGACATTTTAAGATTAACATGTCAGCTGCAAATAAACAGATAGATAAAAAGACAAGAAAACATATTGATCTAATATTTCTAAATGACGCTAATGGTGCAATATAAGAGGCAAATAATTGACATATGAAAGAACATCAACACTACTTACTATTAATTTTAAAAAATAAACAAAATGAATACATGTACAAGGGATTTATATGCGCTATAAGCCCAATAACCATTGCAGCCTGGATCGCTGAGCTCCCTGAGTGTCGTCTGTTTTCCACGTGACAAAAAGCAGTTAGTTCCCTATCCGAGGTAATTTCAAGTATATATGCTTAGCTTTAACATAACCCCCGGGATTCGAAGTTGGGACCTACCGCACCGCAAGCAAGAAGCTAACGTGGCTACTAAAGCAATCTCTTGAGTTGCTTTGTGTGTTCGTGGAATATTAAAAAAAAGTTATGAGCGAGGTCTTAAAGTATCAGTAAGTGTTTTTCTCAGATACATCACTCATTAGAGCTGAAACTTTGACCCTCTCCTTTCCGAAGATGATGTTTAATATTTTGCAAGTGGTTTATTCTTACTCATATTTATCCATTTTTATATTTTTTAATAATAAATGTGTGCAGTGAACATTAATACCGACTGACTGCTAGTGTCTTTTCGGTCTGAGCTGCAGTATTATGCCCCTAGACCCACGTTTCAGAAATGGAGGCCCCAATCCCCTACCAAAACCGAAATCGAAAACCCCGAACGTAAAATAGTCCAAGATCTATGTAACTGCATTTAGACATAATTTGGTTTTTGTAAAGACTTAACTGTGGGTTTGGAAGTGTATGTAAGGTGGTAAAAAAATTCACCTAACTGCAAAACAACATGGCAACCTGAACATTGACTGTAAAAAAGGATCCAGAGTTAACATGGTTAATGGAGATGTTGGGAACTAAATTTACAAACAAAATTGGACTTGTCATGCTTGTGAACTGAATCATTTTCAAAAGAGTGCTTGTGAACTAACAATTGTGTTAATAAAATTTATCAGTGAAGGGCTTTATGAATTCTTCTTTGCAAATGTATTTTGCTATTATTGCATTTAAAATTGAAGCCATGATTTTCATTCGTTTAAGGTTCTATTGTCCCTCGTGAGTACAGCAAACCACTTCATGTCGACCAATATGTCCCCAACCTGCCACAATAAACCGATGCTTTCATCAGCCATTCTGAGCCAAATTTATACACTGCTTGACAACCAAACACAAACCTCTCTTCACACAGATGACTTTTATAAAGGGGAGAATGGTGTTATCATAAAGAAGTTGACCGCTAAGTTGACACCCCATGTAAACGAATTACCTATTGCAGCAAACATTGACCATCATGGCACTGTGCAAGTTTTATTGTCGTTGAAGGAAAATTGTTCTGAATTATTGTTCACTTCAAATATGAAACCAGGTATGTTCATTTTACACCACACCATAAATACAGTATCAGTACAGTAGTGTTTTCTTCCTATGCATTTTTTACATTTGGAATAGATTCATCAAGATTATGACAGTATGGTATTGTGACAGATCCTTCAGATAATAATGTAGACTCCAGATTTAAATACATGAAGGAGCACGGTAAGCGCTTGGACTCAGGATGAGATGATATGAAGGACAAAATGTTCAGAAAGCAACATTTAATATGACCCTTTATTTCAAATAATACAAAAACCTGAATATTTTCCATTGCATTGTAGCTCACCTTGTCCTCTGAGTCCTAGCACTTACGCACACTCACACTTGTATTTAAAACTGGAATCTACATTATAAAATTAGATTATATTGTAATCATCTACAAACCAAATTTTATGTTTGAAACAGATTTCTCGGTAATTATGTCAGTGTACAACAAAAACTATACAACTCATCAGCTTGTGGGACAGTCAGGGGAAGGAGATAACGTGGTTTTGATTAGCCCTCTTACATCAGTCACAGCAACACTACCAGCATGTATCAAACAGAATATTACAATCCGGCTTCCTTATCAAGCACAGGTAATCTTAGCCATTGTTAACTTTGTATGTATAATCTATTACCAATAGGTGACACTGACAGCCAAAAGGGGTCCAGGTGATTCCTTACATGGGAGAATAGTGACTCGTTGCATCGGGAAAAGAAAAAATACAATTTCATTGTTTCTTCATATTTGAATGTAGCGTATGTTCCTAGAAATACATTTATTGATTATTACACCTATGAACATATTTACCTTTGGACCTACCTAGATTTGAGAATCAAACGCCTTATACACTTCGCCACGAAGCTTTTCTTAGCACGCACTGAGCAAAACGTCAAGTTATATACCTTGATGCAAATACTTTATGGGTGACCCTTCCTAACATGATAGAAATATCACCAACTTGAATACATTAACAGCAAACAACCCCCGCGTCTGCTTATCCTGCTGCAACAGTATCAATGGCCGCCAGCTTAGTACTAAAGCTTACTACTTAAGGTTGATGGGAAAATATAAGGCTTATGCCTGTTTCACCACATATCCATTTTGTTCCAGTATTTGTCAAGCTTGTTCTTGAATTCGTTTGTGTGCTCAGCATTCGGGCTTCTGGTCCTGGATTATGGAACTGCCTTCCACATATCATTATAGGAGGCTGAGTCCTATGTGACAGTTTTCAAGAAACTTTTTAGAGCTCATTATCATTCATCCTCATTTGTTTTTTGCTTTGTTCAATTTCTTTTGTTTTGCGTTTTGATCTCTAGGAAAAACCGTGTAACAGATCTTAGTATGTAGGTAATGACTTGAACTTGGATCTTGTATTTGCATATGATACATTTGATTTTCGATAAGAACAGATATTTAAGATCACTTAAAAGATTCTGCGTATTAGTCATTTTTACATGTTTAGTTAAGGTAATACCATCTTCGAGGGCATTCTGAAGAACAATTTTTAATCGTTTAAGCATTTATAATTACATCCATCTGTAGAACATGACAAATGGCGTTCTGTACCAAGACAGATTGAGATGTTTGTCGTTCGATATTGAAGTTGGCGATCGAAGTAGCGGTTGGTCATCAACAGACTGTGCTGTCCTAAATATTACTGACCATAAAGTGACGTGTATGTGTGCAGCAGGTGGACTATATGGAGTAGCAATGGTAAGAATATTGCTATGCATTTCAAATATCTCAGTAGAATTGATGGAAACCAAGATTAACGCCAAACATGTTGGTATATTAATCTGACAGCAAGGAGTTTCTAGACAGTTGCGTAAGATAGTGGGGCATGTGGGCAAAATTGTGGGGCAGATAACCCTCCCTGAAGCTTGTCAACGGGCAATTTTTGTTAAGCTACCGGGATAAGAGAGGGTACAGGACGAGCAAATGAGTAAGAAAGTGAAGGGAAATTTAAACATCTAGCGGGAAAATGGAAAATAATCGTACCAAAAGTGAAAAATGTATCTGTCAGTCAAAACCTTTTTTCATTTACTTCTCAGTTTTTTGAAAAACGGTGAAATATGTTTCTGGGATCTACAAAAAAAGCAAAATCCTACCAGGAAATAAAAACACGACAACAATGGGTAAAATCGGGAAAAATGAGTTGCCCCACCTGCAAAATATTCCTTTTACGTCGCTGTTTCTGGATGTCGTATGACAACAACTGTCTCAGCATCTTGCTGATAGCCGGTTTAGTAGCAAGGTTTTTAAAAAACGATGAAATATGTTTCTGAGATCTACAAAAAAAGCAAAATCCTACCAGGAAATAAAAACACGACAACAATGGGGAAAATCGGGTAAAATGAGTTTGCCCAACCTGAAAAATATTCCTTTTACGTCGCTGTTTCTAGATGTCGTATGACAACAACTGTCTCAGCATCTTGCTGAAAGCCGGTTTAGTAGCAAGGTTTTTTTTTAAAACGATAAAATATGTTTCTGGGATCTGGTTTTGAATCACTTTCAAACCCATTGAATTTACAATATTTGCAAATTATGGAGTCAGTCTTGATTGCTTTGTAACACAAACAGAACTGCTGCCTCCCAAACCATGTTCTCTCTTTTTAGAATTTGTATTAATCATTTCATAAAATAGATAAACTTTTTACCAATTTTCTTGCAGGACTACCAATGCCCAACAAGTACAAGTTCCCCACAGCAGGAACATTTATATGTCTTTGGCAGGGTGTCGTGCTACGTAGCAATTGCTGCTTTGTTTTTGAGTATTGTTCTTGTTTTGGTAAAACGGTAGGTATAAAAACATCACAGTTTGCTGCTATATTCCATTGAAATCCAACAACTTTAAACTAGAATTGCGGCTAATTATTGTTACCAGTTATTAGCTTGTTACTAGCTTATTAACTGCCCTGGATTTTGATCTCTAAAAACAAAATTTAAGATATACGAATATTTGAAAAAACTGAAAATATGAAGAATTAAAATACGTGATTGGAGTTTCGCAACTTTTTGCACATATTGTGAAACCAGATGTCATGCCATACATCATGTACATACACATCTTAACAAAGTTGCCAAGACATATCACCCGAATTACACAAGTTCAGAACACAGAGATTGCACATATCATTATTATAGTGTCTCTGGTAGAGTTTATATAGCGTTTAATCTTTAATATTCATTAAACTATAATTGCCAGTTTCTTTTCTTGTACCCAATTTGTTACCAAGTTCAGTTGGGAATGACCTCTGGTCTGAGTGCTTTATGCTTTTTAATCTGTAACTTATCTTTCAGGGATTGGAACTTGCCAAAAAGAAGACAAATCGTGTTCCATTACTACGTTTCCATCCTTGCTCTCTGCACCATTTTCCTCCTGGTTGGGCATGTCAACTCTCTTCCATTTGGTTGCGTAATAGTCAGAGTCATTCTTCATTATTTTATCTTAACAACTTTAATGTGGTCAGCCGTGGAAGCTCAGTACCTGTACATAACGTCATTGAGGATGAACGACATATACAACTGGAAGGTGATGCCTATCTGCTGTCTTTTCGGATGGTGTAAGTTTTGAGAGAAGGGCGTTAAAGATTATAAAAATGAGAAATACCTTCTTAATTAGGTGCACATATAAAGAAACAGAGCAATGATCAAATAATTGAATTGGATCAGAGAATGTAGTTATTAAACTACTTTCGTTTGATTTCCACTGAATCCTTGGAGTTTTGATAACTTTGATAAGGTCAGCTGTAGAAGAGTAAGCAAGAAGCAGACAGAATTAAAGAAACAATTTGTGTCTTCTTTTTCAATAGTTATTCCTGTTGTACCTGTTGGTTGCTCAGTTTGGTTGAGAATGGGCGAGTTGAACATCAAAACGTAAGTTGTTGATGATGAAGAAGTTCATGGGGTGATCTCTAGGGGGTTTGTTGTTGTTGTTGTTTTAAAGAAAGACGTATAATATTAAGAATGGAAAGATTAATATACATCATTCAGGTATATGATATGCATCGTGTAATTTATTGCATCATGTTGTTAACATGGCATTTATCGTATTTGCTGACTTTGTTTCTTGCAGATGTAGATTAACTGACAATTTAGCTGGATATTTCACACTTATTCTTCCTGTTTGTGTCATCTTTCTCCATAACATCACAGTCTACTTCATAACTTTTGTTCAGCTTGTAAAAACATCAGGATTATACCCACTTTACAGACACATCTGCTTCAGATTGCTTGAAGCCATGTGTATCTTCTCGCTGTCAATTGTAGAACTCTTATTTCTAAATCTTTGGATTTCAATTCCATCCCTAACTTTCCAGTTCGTTTTTGCTGTGAGTTGCCTTGCTGAGGGGCTCATTATTTTAACACTTAGCTGTCAACGTATAATGCGCATGCCTGGAAAATCTCGGATGTATGATCTTAACAAACAAAGATCATTAGATGGCGGGAACATCGATAATGAGGCAATTCTGAGAGCGAGATTCTATCTTGCGCATGATGGTACTTTGCACTCGACGTCGGAAGTGGCACAAGATCAGGACGATAGCGGAATGATTGTACATGAAGGTTCAGTCACTGACACAAGTGGAAGTCTTGGAGATGTTAGTGGGGAGATTGAAGCAGCTGGATCAAGTAACTCTGTTGAACGCGTCGAACTTCATGGAATGGGCAGACGTAAAAGTTCATTTGGACACATGCTTGACATTGATGAATTGAATGATTATCGACAAAGTGGATACAGTGATTCAGAAAGTAATGATATTTGCCTCGTTCGCTCAGTTTTATAGAGAAATTATAGCCCAAAAACTAAACATACCATCAAAAGCAAAGCACTTTACAGCTCTTGTGAAGAATTTGATGTTTTATTAAATTGATAAATGTAATTATCACTTAAACATTTACACTTACTTTTGTCTCAAAAATTTTGATTTGAAGCCCTTTCAAGTTTTTCTACTTCCTGTTAACGAATTTTCCGGACACTAATGGCAGTTGAAGATATATGACACAAAGTTGTGTTGCATTTGTGATCAACCAAAACGATATACATAGCTAAACTATACACTTTTCTTCCTCCACTCAGCCCATCATGTACAGTGTGTCACATTAAAATTGTGCAAATAAGTTTTAAAAAAAACCGTCCTCTGTAGCACACCCAACATACTACTTAATGATACGTCAATGAAAAGGAAAAGCCCCAAGCTTTTTAATGTCGTTTATTCTGTTCAATTTGCTTATTTTAATCTTGAGATATGTTGAAGTTAATGCCAAATTAAAAAATCACAATTGTGCCACCTTTTTATCGAAGAGGACTGAACGTTTTTATCAACACACCGAGAGGTGTATTCATATTATTGAAATTGACAACAATTAAATGGGATTATGGTGTCTTGGAATAGTCTCTGGTTTTTGTCAGTACCAAATTGAGTAAAATCTTTTGAACTTTTACGTAGTTATTACATCATCAATCATGACGATCAATGATTTTGCGAAATTGCAATTTCTACTAACTCCTTCACCTTTTCACAATCAATGTGTTAAATGCTGTTTTCGTTACAAATTAGGTTTACCAAGCAACATAAGCAAACACTTTGTCAGTTCAATTCTGTAGTTAACGTTTTTGTCAACAAATTGTTGGTTGAGAACAATTAAAAAAGCAGGCTTTCAGTTGGAGTTTTAGTTAACAAATTCTACTCAACAAATTTGTTAGGGAAACAATTGAAAACTAATTAACCGTACTAAATATTTCCGCACGACAGGCAAAGACCATTGATTCACCATTGACAAGATGTAATAATTCGTAATCCGTCGTAAATATTTTCTTTTGGTAGAGATGAAGTATGTGTGCAATAAACACCTAATTCCAAACAAGGATCTTGTTATAAACTAACATCGATTGAAACGAATTAAACAAAATCACAGGTTCAATTTATATCAATGAAATCAATTTATTCCCTCAAACCAAATCTGCAGGGTGCAGATGTCAAAAGTGCGCGTGTACATGTGCAACTAAGCAGTGATTGCGAAAATGCATTGCTGGTACATGGTATAGTAGTTCTTTTGAGCTACCTTATATTTAGTGAAACAAGTCATTGTTATCTTTTAATCTGATATATAATTCCAATACATTCTTTTATAATAACGGAGGCCTGATGATGAAAAATCAGTACACCCAGTCAAATAATATTTTACGTGGTTGATATTTTCAACGATTTTACAATTTAGTTAACGCCTAGACTTTTTTCTTTGTGTGA
>JXSR01S039422.1:0-10097 GCA_000969725.1 Ophiothrix spiculata | reverse complement strand
GTTACATCCAACAGACATCATTTGAAAACACAATATAGAGCAAAATATGGGTTTTAAAATATGTTTCGCTGTTTTGCATGTTTGTTCCAGTGTTTCTTAATTCATTTATAAGTGCAAAACCAATATTCCAATGTTATAGAAGGTGGAAAATTTGCTACCAAATCTATGTACTTTTTTTGTCACACAATTTTCAGATAATTTTGGTACTTTTTTCGCGTAAATGCCAAAAATATTTAAGAAAATATTCTCAAAGGTATACAAGTTTGGTATCAAATGAAGGCTCTCTATGTGTACTTCAAGGTAAAACAAAAATATTTTGAGAATATGCCACCACTAAAATCAAGCCACACTTTATATCTCCAGTACTGCCCAACCTGATGGAGTGACCCATATAATAGTTTCTTTTACATTTTTATTGATGTAACTTTAGCATCAGGCACTACCAGTTTTTAGAGTAAAATTGAAGATTATTGTGATGGTTGCATATGGCTCAGCCCGAGAGGAGGACTTTGCAGATGATATCAATTTTGATTTTATCATTTCATTTGTCTGTTACAGCATTTTGTATGCTTTCAAATTACACCTTACTTATTGAAATTGATCAAGGCGATCACATTTTACAACAGACAGTCTTCTTGAAATTCTTATTATTTTCTTTTTTTCCCTGTCTATTTTTACCAATTTCTTGACGATTGTTCTGTCGCAAAGTCCCCCTTTTCGGGATGTGCCATTGATAAAGGTTTAGATATTTCGGGAGCAACGCGTTAGACAAGCAGATTCCAAATAAGTTCAACATTTTGTTTTAACATTACTTTGTTCCTTCGATTTTTCCTTTGGTCCAATGATTTTTTTTTCTTCAAATTTCTATATTTTGAGTCAGATTTTGAGTATTGTTAAATTTAGTGTAAAGCCGTTTGGATATCGTTAAGTATTAAACAAAACTCAGTAATATATCATGGAGATCTTAGCAGGGTGTTGAAATATGTCTCATACAATTTGTTCTGGAAGAAGACCCCTCTCTGAACATGCTGAACCTGCTCCAATGTGCAATGACCTTACCCAGATGCAGTGAGCAAATAGTGATCTGTTCATTTGCCGATCATTGTGTTGATCAGTTTTATTTGCAATTAATCAGTAAGATAAGTTACAAATTATTGATATTATTTTTACATTTCCAAGTATTCTTTGTATCTTTTAATGTTTGTGTTTGTCTTCTGGTGGTATTTATCTTGCAAGTTTGATAACCTGACCACCACCGTCTCGCTTTATACGGAAGCTAAAGATCTCCAGTGAGTTGCTCATTTTGTTGCACAAATCGTGTATCAATGTTTTTCTTGCGGTAAACTATGATGGATTTAATGTTTTAGTAATTTTATTTCACCTATATTTGATGTCAGGATCAATTTATTACGTATGTGTTTAATAATAAAACGGGTTTAGCAATTGATATTTCGTAATGGAGACGTATTCTATGAAAATGTATTATTTGTTTTCTTTGTTTTAATTGATGAGCTACGTTACCAACACCTGGCCCTGGACGTAGATAAAAACGCGTTCATTTAGGGCCAACACATATTCCAAGTATTGACCACGATTCGAATAGGAAACACATGTCAGATTTTACGATCAAATTAACTTGTTAAGAATACCAATCGATTTACCTTCACTTGGGTGGGACAGACTGTGAATCGATACGAATTGATGATTAGAATAAACCTTTTGCTATCTTTTTTGATGAAATGGTTTATTATCTTGATTATGTTGCATTCAGCAATGAAGAAAACGAAGAACTTTTCTTATCACCAAGTTTTCCTGCGAAGTAGTTTACATACCAACAAATAGCACCAATCTTGCTAGCTTCCTAGTTTTCATGTACGTTTCTTCCAGGAATTATATACCGATCAGTTTATTAAGTTCCTTTAAAGTGCTACAGCTTTTACCTAAATAGTTACATGCAGGGGGGATTCAAAGGGTTAGTCCGACGAGCCTATGGCGATTTAGTTCGCTCACACTTGCATGATGCTGATAGAATCGCCTGGCCAAAATACCCGAAAAGTATATCGGTGGCTTTGTTACATTGTCGCCCCGTAGGAAATACTGGATTGCACTTAAGATGCACTTTAAGTGGTATAGACAAAGTGCTAGGAGACAGAATGTTCGTCTATCATTGGTGACACAACGTGGATTGAAACACTTATTTTATCATTATGAAATGAACTTACAAAAAATATCTTTTTCCTTTTCACGACAAACTATTTTTTCCTTTCTTAATGTACCTCCTATACAATGCTTCACATTATAAGCAACATGTTAAGAAACAAGAAATATACTATTGTTAACTTTCAATTCAACAAAGCAACATTGAGACATTTATGCTTATGAAAACAATGTGTAAGCTATATTTTCTTAAAAGATGTAAAAAATAAGCCTATGAATATTTAAAACATCTTTGGGTATTCAACAATTCCATCATTCATTAACGTTTTAACCATAACTCGAATTCAGACAATTGACTGAGCAAAAACATATCGTACGTTTTAATTATAAGTTTATAACCATGAAAACATCTAAAAAAAGTAAACGTTCAATAAAATTGTATTTCTGTGTCCTGCATGTGGTGGTGGATAAAGACATACTGGTAATAATTGTCTTTCCTTCGCATTGCGATAAAAGAAGTGCATGAAATACGTACAAACAAATTTGTATTGGTACGTATACGTACTAGATTTTCGTACGTATTGTGCGATGAGGCGAGACTCAATTAAATACGGACAAATTGGGTGTGTGTTGGGGTGGGGCAGATCTGTTTCGCTCAAGGCACATTTTACATGTTTTTATCGACAAGGATCATCAAAAAGCCCCAAAACACAACTATCTCAACATGCAGACATCGATCAGTTGGGCATAGCCTGTAACTTTGTTAGTCAGTCTACTCCTAATAATCATATGGATTATTTTTCTTGTCCAATAACGTAATTCATACATTGCCTAAAGGAATAACCGGGTATCACCAAAAGGCTCCTTTAGTAAGTTTTGCCGACAATGTGATGGCAAGAAAAGAGCAAACGAAAGATACACAAAATATTTAGATGACGCTTGTTAGGGGCGGGCCTTTGTGATATTGACTCGACTCCAATGGGCGAGTGAGGAGCTCAAGAAGTTTGCTACAGTTGCGCCCATTCCAACACACCGTCAAACGAGGAGGATATTTTGTTCATTTTACCAGCTTAAGTTTAAGGTGCCACACACGCCGCTGTTAGACCTAACATATCCGTAACCAATTTGGAATTACTTTTTGTTTTCAGTTTTGGATACTATATACTTTGCAATTAGCTGCTATGGAACTTAATCATTGTTTTCGTCTTGCTTTTGGTATATTTTTATTTATTCTATTACCTAACGGAGTATCAGCATATTGGTGGTAAGATATGTTTAATTGTTACAAATTTGTCGCATCAATGTTGATTCTATCCCAAAAGTGTCCAATTGACGCAGTGGATACCTACATGTAATTGGTTTCGATCTATTTGCTAGTTATCAATGTAGCATTGGTGTTATATGATTTATAAAAAGGAAATCAATTCAACATAACGTAAGTATTTGCTCAGATATGTTTTTTCATTTTAATATTTAAGGCAATCGTTTAATATTGCATGCACAACAAAAGAATGAATTGAGTTTATATATCACACATGTCAAAAGGCAATATGACATCCAAATATACACATAAGAAGCAATTTGTCTTTTTTATATAGATTTAGTCGCTTTTTGAAGTACCACTTTCGAATGATATAATTCCTTTCGAAATTCGACCAAGATCTTCAGTTTATACACACATTGTAACAAACTGAACATTATTAATTACATTGAGACATTGAGTAAAGTAATCTGTTGACGAAATACAGCAGTTAATCGAAACCTTAAAACGTCGAGACGTTTCTCTAACATGAAGCATGCAATGACATACATTTTTAACAAGGTAACTTTTAGATTTAGAAACTCGTCATCACTATGGCGGCAGACGAAGTTCCCTCCAAGACATTTTTCACACTTATTCTTTGATATTATATATTGCAACGATAATTTATAGTTCGATTTTGCTTCATTGCAATCATTGAATCTATTTCGCAAGATAATTGGCAAATCAAACATGTCAAATATCCAATTAAATGGGTTTGTAAAACTTGTTTTCGGCAATCAATTTCTGTCGACACCATTACGAGTGGAACCTTTGAGTTGTTACTTCAGAGCTTTCTACTCTACAAGGAGTAAAATGTTGAACAATCAGAAGAAGAAGAAGAAGAAGAAGAATGAGGTGGAAGAGGAGAAGGGGAAGGAGGAGGAGCAGGAACATATTAAAGGAGGACGAGGATAGGGAGAACGAGGGAAAACAACAACAACAAAAACCAATAATACATGCAATAACAACTTCGAACTTTTTACTTGTAAGATTAGAATGCCTTAACCAATTCTAAAGTGCATATACTAAAAGGACGAATAATGAGATAACTTCAAAAGCTTAAACTTAACCAAATAAATCCCCCATACAAAGTCCCTTTGGGTGTGCTGTATCTTATGGGTCATCTGGCAGATTTTGACAAATTAGTTTTGTACAGGATTTTTGATTACTTTTTATTTCTTCTATATTTCGAAAATGTCATGGATGAGGAAACCTGGGCGTAGAAAGAGCATTTATAAGAGAGATACAAAGGATAAGCCGCCTTAATATATATTATAACATCATCAAGTTATATATACTTTGCTCGTAAAATAATTTTATTGCAATGATCAATATCACGATACTGTTATAAGTACACATTGAAGTGCAAACATAAATATTTAACATCTATAAAGTTATCGCTGAGTTTAATCTACCGATGAAGTACTTGATAATGATCAAGCTAATTGTTGAATTCGGATTGCATCGGTAATCATGTATGATAAAAGAAACAAATTGACATAAGATTGGATTGCTATCAAATTTACTTTACTAGGTTTAAAGAGATAGAACGTTTCCTCTCGGGTATCATAAATTTGATTAGTATCGAAACTTAAGCGTTAATTCTATCCGATTTTCTTTGCTTTTATCGAAATGCCAAACTTATCGACTAATCATTAATATTCATAACAAGAAATTCATGCATAAATGAAAATTACTACTTTGTTTTTAGTTCTTATTGCATTTTGCAACATTTGTAGTTTTCAAATGTGTTGACAATCTGCACGAAATGAGTGTGTTCTATAATGATACATCGCCACTGATAATTGAGCTAAATTCCAGGGTAAATTCATATTCATTTGTTTGCAAGCAAATCAAATTATATTTTTATTATACCTGAATCTAAAAGATCAAGAATTTAAATTAAATATGCATGTAAATCACTTAAAAAACTGAGAAGAAACGGAAAAGAAAAGAACAACACAGCATATGAATAGAGAGAAAAGAAAAAGGAAAGGAAATGAGGAACTGGCAGAAAGAGAACCTTAATGAATAGAAGGAAACAAAAACAAAAGACATAAAGAGACAGAAAAAGATCACTATAGAAAAGTTGAATAAGAGACACTAAATAAAGAGAATTAGAATAGAAAAACAAAGAATTATATTACAGAAATAAAGTAAAAAGAAAAGAAACAAAGAGAGAGGAAAATATCACAATAGAAAAGTCAAGGAAGAGAAAAAATAGGAAACCAAATTGGATAAACGAATAATTGTGTTAAGGAAATTCAAAGGGGAAAGAAAAGAAAAATTGAAAAGAAAAAGATCCCAATAGAAAGGTCAAAGAAGATAAACTAATAATTTGAGCGAACAGAATTGATAGACGAATAATTTTTATAAAGAGATGAAAGGGGGGGGGGGGGCGATGAAAAAAGTAAAGAAAAGAAGAGATAGAACAAGATCACAAATTATAGAAAGTCACGAAGACAAAATAAATTATGGGAATCAGAATAGATAGATGAGGAATTGTATTGAGCCTTGAGGAAATGGGATAAAATAGATTACAGTAGAAAAGTCGAGCAAGAGAAAATAAATTGAGGAAAATGAATGGATAAATTGAGAATCATATTAAGGAAATTAAAGTAAAAGAAAAGAAAAGAAGAGAAAGAAAGAGATCACAATAGCAAGTCAATGAAAAGGAAATAAATTGAGGAAAATCAATGATGTATAGACGAGAAATTATATTATGGAAATAAAAGTAAAAGAAAAGAAATAAAAAGATTATAATAGAAAAGTCGCGTAAGAGAAAATAAATTGAGGAAAGTGAATGGGTAGACACGGTAGACGAAGAATATTATATTAAGGAAATAAAAGTAAAAGAAAAGACAAGAAGAGACAGAAAACGATCACAATAGCAACGTCAAGGAAGAGTAAATAAAATGAGGGAAAATGTATTAATAGACGAAGAATTAAGTAAATAAAAGGAATATTTCTTGAGGAAATTAATATGGGTCGGATAACAACATAAACCTGATGTAGAAGTAAAAATGATGAAATAAATTTTGTAGACACAAACAAAATATAACAACCTCACCAAACTCCACTTAAAAATGGACGATCCCGACACAAAAAGACAGTATAAGCTTTCAAGGATACCCCCCCCCCCTTTTCAGGTTTATATATATAGGAACATAAAAACAAGGAAAATATACAAATAAAACTACAACATAATCAAAATATAGTTTTGCAAATACTGAAATACATGAAATTATCTTAACCAATTCCAGACGCTTTTTCTTTTCTTTTCGTTATTTTTTTTTCTACATTAGGTTATACTCCCCACGTTAAGTGGGCTTACTTTGGTTTACTAAAATAATTGTATCAAATTTGATCCTTGATGTGTTTGGTACCTTGTCCATTTGATCTACTTTTTATAAATATTTTGTAATAAGGAAATAAAAGGAAAAGAAAAGGTGAGAATATACCGAAATAAAAGAAAAGGAATATAAAATAATTGGAGGGAAAAAGAAGACGAGAAAATTGTGTTCACAAGCAATATACAGAAATCTCACTCGTTTGGTATAATTCTCGTCAAAATACATGTCACAATATGAAAATATCATTCATCATATGATAATGATATAATAATATTTACCACTATATTTTAACTGAACTAAAAGGCGAACTCAAGATAATGTAGAATTGTTTAAAATCACCTAGATTAAATTCACGTGTCAAAACCATCGCAACAGAAAAGTAAAGGAAGAGAAAACAAATTGAGGGAAAGATGAATGGTATATCAAAGAACAGATGAAAAGAAACAGGAAAAGATCACAATAGAAAAAATTAATGACCACAATAGATAAGTCAAGGAACAAAAAATAAATTGAGGGAAGACGAAGAATTATGATGAACAGTCAATGTAAATTTACACACACCTATATAATTCAATCGAGAGGGATTGTGCTGTGGGAAGAATCGGTGAAAAGATTGAAAATTTCACTCCAAAAAGATTGAAATGTCACCCTTTGCAGACAGCAAATTCACTCTTTTAAGTTTGAAATTTTATTTGTATGACTGAAAAAGAGTGATTTTCGCTCTTGGTAGATTGAATTGTCAATCTTTTCGATTGACCCGAAGAGTCACTCCAAGCACGATTGACTTTTTCAATCTTCAGAATTTAGAGAGTACAGAAGTCTCCCTCAAATCGTTTAGTATTATTCTCGTCAATGACCCAGATACCTGTCACAACAATCATGACAATATGAAAACATCATTCATCATAATTATTTGTAATATTTACCACTTATCATACGTCTACCGATGCAAGATAACGATGAACCAGACATAGCTAGGTTACGTATTATATGCCTGCAATATATTCATTTATTTTTGGTTTAATTTAGTTATAACGCAGTTTCGTACCTAATCATGCAATAGTTAATAAAGATACATTATTTTCAGAACATTTTTGGATATATTTACCCCTCCCCTCCCGAGTTAATCCTTTTGCTTGTATTATTCTTTTATTTTTTGTGTTTGGTCCATATCTTATAAACTTAACTAAAACACACAATTATTCAAATTGATCCAATAGTGCCCCAAATCCTCTGGGTTAAAAAGCGTACTTTATTATCTTATTAAGTTATAGTAAGCATGAAGTTAAGAGCTCTTTTGTGTAGGATACAAGCTTGGTGTTCATACCAAACCAAATTTCGGAAGTGATTCGTCTTAGTCAGATTTTGACATGTTTATTGTGTGATGTATAATTAAGATATACAGATCGGTTAATGTGTATTTATACATTTCTGCAATAACTATATACATCAATCGAAATTATTTATTTTCAAGAAAACCTACACGATTCATTTTTACGTGATTCAAAGTGTAATGAGATGAGCAGGTTTTGCACTGAGGCAGCTCATTGATGAAACTTAGGAAATAAATTATATTTGTGTAACAATTAAGTAAGCTTATGACAATTAAAAGAGGTAATTAATGATTAGCTGATTATCAATACTAGGCGTCACATTTGTTATATCTAAATATTTGTCTTTGTAGGAAGAATTACTGAGTCTGCAAACAGGTTCCAAGCCGGGGTTCGAAGTCCAATTGAGTGACAAATTGGCACTGTTTCCAACATAAACATTGCATTGAGATACATATGTAAAATGCAAACAAAATTTGCGTTTAAACATTAATCAGTGTGACTTCAAAATGTTTATGATAAGAAAAATAAATGTCGAGCATTTGAATTTTGTAACATGGGAAAAATGTGCAATCATATGTTTTGTGGTAATTGAGTATGCGTATGGAAGTGGGTGCCCGAGAGGATGAGAGATGTTGCCATTTTGGTTGCTGTGGTGTATTGTAGACAAAATTGTTTAAACTGTTTTTATTTAAGTGGAACAATAATAACAAATATATGTCCTGATCAGCCGTGAGTGTTTAGACACAACTGCAAGTATCAGCTTTAAACCAATATATGTTTGTTCTCATGTGGAACACACCATCAATCATTAAAGCTATTTTAAATTCTTATCAAGCAGTTTGATTAACATTTTTTTAATTGAACAGACGCTATGTACAGAAGTCCGGACTCCTTGGTCCATATACACACTGTACATGAAACTCCGGGATGAAACTGTTGTCCCAAATCATTAATGTATAACAGATTCGAGTAGTGCAAACAATATAGAAAAGAATCAAGAAGAAAGAAAGACAGGGCTATTAACCACACAAAGTACAGGAGTCCCACAAACACACTTTTTTTAGAGAATACCGTATCAACTTTTTAAAGTTTCTAATCTTCTCAATATTCGTATTTATATGTTTAATTAAATATAATGCACTTACTACCTAATTCATTCATTAATATGTTCACCACTGATAGCCTCAATAAACATCCTATAATTTTAAATGTTCTAATGATTGTCATGAATATTGAAATAAAACAATTTTTACATGTAAAGACCTACAATATTTCCTTGTATTTTAAGTTTGAATCAATTCTGCCTAAGCTTGTTTTGTTACATTATCACCCGCTTTGTGAATTTCACTTATGCAATTTGCATATGCGTTTTACACTAAATTTGTCTAAAATATCCTTTCTTCTGTTGCAGGTTTATTAGTCAATTAAGTGCGGTAGGAACACGAATTCTTTGTGATAATATCCCAGGACTTGTCGGCAAACAAAGGCAGCTTTGTCGGACCTATCCTGATGTCATGGTTAGCATAGGCCGTGGAGTCAGACTCGGCGTTGATGAATGCCAATATCAATTTCGGAATAACAGATGGAATTGCAGTACACTGGACAGAGATTCTACTGTATTCGGAAAAGTTATGCTGAAAAGTAAGAAACTAATATCTGTAAGCTTTGCTATTTCTCCATTGTCTAAAGGTTCAAAAAATACAACATACCTTCAAAATGTATGACTGGAAATGATTTGATGGCAACATGATAGGCCATACGTAGCTGAAGAATGACTTAGTACTATTACTAAAGAATAAGATTACACAATTGGTATTATCCGGGGAATTATAATTTGTTCATTTCTTAAAATTAACTTGATATGCACCCAATCCATAACATTGATCACCATTTCTAATGTGCGTACTTTCTTCAATTCATAGATTTTTTTAGTTGGATAAACATGAATTA
>JXSR01S039421.1:18207-29255 GCA_000969725.1 Ophiothrix spiculata | reverse complement strand
AATTTTCCTGTCTTAGAAAACCCCTTTAATGAATACTCAAGTAAGGGAATTGATAGAATACTGGACACTTGTAATCCAGAGACCACCTAATTTAAATTAGAATAACTAAATCAATCAGTATGAATAACTAAATCAATCAATTTAAAGGAAATGACTGACGTACAGTGGTAACTTGATTAAGAGGAGACCGCGAAATCGATTACAAATTCAAATTTTAATTTTCCTATCTTAGAAAACCCCTTAAATGAATTCTAAAGTAAAGAAATTGATAGAATACTGGACACTTGTAATCCAGAGACCACCTAATTTAATTCGATATAAAAACAATTTGTATTTACGTATATCTATCTCAATATAATCAACTGAAATCCTTTTTGATGAAATCTAATTATTTGAAGCACTGCGGCAGTACGTAGAAATAAGGGATGTTGTAACCTTATTAAGTACTCTTATTCTCTAGACAAGCTATTATATGATTCCTTTTAAACTCTTTATCTGTACAAGTTTGTGTCAAGGTAAATATAAATCTTTCAATCAATTTTGTCCTCTATGAAAGCATTTGTTGTGACACACAATTGCTGGATAAAAAACATTTGAAAATGACAGATCTGGACAAGTTTCTATACTGTCACGGTGATCACTGAGTGAGATTTGTAAACATTTCTTTCTGATGCACAGTTGCACATCCGAGGTAAGATAGCACCTCGACATTCAATGAGATTAAAATATGCAAGAATGAGAATTATGTTTGTTGGTTGATTAAAGGATAATGCTTGAGATTGCCTTGTACAAGAACCAAGTGTAAAAGTATTGGGTCAATAATGTTGGAATATCTTGCAATTATGTAAACAAAAATACACGGTCTAGCGAGGATTTTAAAGCGTTACATATACGTTGCCTTCAAATAAGATAATCGCAATTGCACATATGTATCTGATATGTTAGATAATCTACAGTCTTTATGATATTTTACTCAGAAAACGGCATCAAGTCATATCTCCAGTGAAATCAATTTCTGTTTCTAATTGTATTTTTTTTTTCGTCAACTCAAAACAAGAAAGAAGTGAACTTTGCTATATTGTTTGTCAATTCAATTAGCAATTACCGCATTGTGCAATCAGAAACTTCACAATAGAGTTAGATTTTTAATGACATCAATTAAAATTGAATATCATGATGAACACATACATCTGAATATTTACATGTTTTGCTTATGAATATATTATAACAAATAACCTAAATATTTGTGGTCTTGGCTTGCGTTGCGAATAATTTTTCACCTCCAACACTGCAGATAAGACCAAATTAAATGTTTGTTCACTAAGTGTGGTTTTTTTTTACTAAAACGTATTGCTGTTAAAAGAATAATGGAAGTCGAAATGATGAAGCAGGTGCAATAATTTGAATAATTTGTAATTAACAACAAATTAATCTATTTAGAAACAGATTTTTTCTTCTAGACAGATTTCAAATGAATATTTCTGATATTTCAGCAGACATTACTGTTACATAAATTAGAAGGGAGTAAAGTAGATTATTAATTTATAACTAATTGTTATAAATGAGGTGCTGTAATTAGAGCCAGAAGAAAAATAATTTTGATATTTCTCTTTGTCTTAGAATGTGTCTTAAACTATGCTTACTATAAAATGCGCTATATTGACTTTACGTTTACACAATTATTGAAATGATTATACCTGGTTAATTGAATAAATTCAATCAGTAAATTTCAATACACTTAGAGTGTATATTGCGGATTGCATAATGGCATTCTCTTTCAACCAAAGACATCTTATGTTTTAATATTTTGATCTTATATGATGGCATCTCTTATCCCAATTGTGCCACAGGTTTCTTAACAATTTTTCGCTTAATTTTACATTTATGAATAGGCAGCTCATATTGAGTACCAACACTTTACACCGGGTGTATAACTTTAAAAGTTAAAATGTCTCCTCTCGTGCAGTGCATCAGATTGCAACATCCACTGATAACTATTGCGGTTCTTCCCTCGCTTCGTAGAGCATGGTTAACTCACGCCAGAAGACATGTTTCGAGTCCCCACAAAGCCAGTAGAAACTTCTTTATTTAAACAATAATTCTGATTCTTAATTTTCTGAACAGTCCGTGTTTGTAGCCTTAAATTTATTGTACAAAAGTGATTTCAACGCTAGCCGAATCAAGCCTTTAAATTGTTTATACACTATATAGGAAACAAACGTCAAGAAATGACATAAATTTAAGTTAACCCAACCACTTCATATTATATAACTAGGTGACTTAGATGATGATTGACATCTACAAATATGCCAAACATAGATCTGTCTCTGACTAAAAATACCAGAAACAATTGTTAACGTGTTACCTTAATGACACAATCTTATGTTTGACAAGGACGATGGTTCAAGTAAATAGCTATTTTACCGATTATTGATATTAATGCTATTCAAACTGTGTCGGGGGCACAAATCTATTTCAACGTTCAAAAATCACATTTTTGTAATAAGATAGATATAAGTTTAGACCAAAGGGCATTTGAATATTTTCTTTTTCCTCTTTCTATCTGTATATCTAATACATTTTCTGTGTTGTATGTTATTGTCAAAATTTCTTAGAGCATTGTATCCGAAATCAAGAAAAAATTATGTAAGCGAATTTAAAATTCCAATTCAAATTGAATTGACATATAGTATTATCTTAATAACCACAAGTCCATTCTTTACAGATATATAAATTATGAGACCGCTTGCTTGACTTCATAATTGAAGACGATATTCGGGTGAAGTCATATTGAAGGTAATTACGACACAAGTAGTTCAATTTAATGGACAATAAAATTGCACAGTCAATTTATTCCTCTAACTTTTCTTTTGAGTAGGTAATAGTCCAGATGTAATAACGTGGTGGACAGAAGGGTAGGTCGCATTTAAATGATTTAAGAGGCGCTTGGGAGCTTAAGAAAATCTAGTATTTATTGTCAGTGTTACATATTAACCTACAGGAGTTTGGATATATATGGCATTTTCTTTACTTGCTAATTTTCAAAATTATTATAAATCAATATTATGTACATGGTATTTCATAATACTAATGTTTATTAAGCCTTATCAACACACTGGTTTAGTTAATTTGAATGTAAATCCGTGTGTAGAAATGAAAAACGTAGTTTATCCTGGAGTTTCTCATGTCTTTGTGGTCTTATGAAATGCATCTATAGTCGCATGATAAAAACCTCTTCACTTTTACGCGTCTTGTACGCTGAGATTAAAGTTCAAACGCAACTCACGCGATACTCGTGAGCTCGCGTGATTTTGACAGTTCTGTTGCTGCGTGACTTGATGATCAATTTGATTGGTTTGTTGTTTACACACGGTGCAATTTGGTCCCGCCCAGAATGAAAAGGTTTGTTTCAGATGACTATAAGCTAGCATTCAGAATATTGTTTGGGTGTTTAAAACTGGTCCTCTATCCTATTTGGTTAAATCACTTCTATGTAATTCAGACAGATAAATGTTACTAATGACAAGGATATGTATCAAGTCTCGACATTTTAAGGGGTTTTCTCAAAGATACAGTTGCTTAAGACTGCGAGATAACGATTTTTTACATAAATAGTAAAAAATCAAAAACTTGTTTTCATCCGTTTTGCGTGCGCAAATATTAATGCACACTAAACGCATGCTTTACTAACGCGTTTGGTTGATCAAGCGCCGCATCGCTGCGTAATATATACGCGGGAAATTATGCGGACGCAGATGTGCCGTCAAAGAAATCAAATTTTATTAAAAAATGCCAGTTGTTGTTATTTTTCTTGAAAACCAACACGGTGACCCTTTTTTTTATTTCAGTATTTTGAAGAGCGTCAAAAGTGCTTTAACATATGTAAAAATTAAAAGAATAAATGGAGCATTTACTATATATAATCATATAATATGGATATATTTACCATTGTTTTCCAGAGTTGCAAATCACTTGAAAACCCATTCCATCAAAATTAGAAATAAAGTGGGGCGATTCCGTAACACAGAGTAAGACAGGAAATTGCAATGCATGTGCAAACTTTATATTCATTAAAATTTCATGCTTATATTTGAATTGAATAGAGACAAAGGAAACTTATCATCGACTATTCCAATTACAATCTTGTTACACTCGGTAGAAAAGTCTAATTGTGAATTCTTCAGAACAAAGTGGGTATGAGGTAGGCTATATACAAATATAAAATATTGTATATATATATTGTGCATACGTTCATTAAACGTCAAATTTCACGTAAATCCACTTATTGCTATACTCTGTAAACCTTGAATTATTGAACAGGCAAACAGACTCTGTTACGACATCCATAGCATATCCCTCGTATACTACAACATTGTGAACTGTTGGTTTTATTCTGTGTAAGAGACTAGTACTAATTCATTAGGATTGCTTAAGATCAAATCACTGCGTATTAATACTTTTTGTACATGAATTGTTTAGGATTTTTGTATTATTTTGGCTAACTTTGCTACCACATGGACAAACATTGAACATTAGTTCATATGAATATTCAGCAAGGTTGGGTACGTGGCTATGATTCGAAAACTTTGCACTTATTTACTTCCCCGCATTGTCATATTGGTGTATGTGCGTCAATCGGCTGTTTGCTGCATACTTAAATTTATAGAGTTGAAGGTGGAATGAACGTTATGTTTCTTGTAGGCATTTAAATCCGTTCCCTGCATCCAAACCATGTAAAGAGAAGGGCAATTTCAACATAACGGAGGGTTCTATGTTGCAATAACCTTGCCTTCAATTCTTATGCATACATTATCAATGTTGCCAAATGAACCCTTTCTCTGACATTCCTAAATTGCAGAGACACTTAAAACCCGTTCCCTCAAAACCATAGAAAAAGTGGGACGATTTCAACGAAACAGAGAGTTAGTCAGGAAATTGCTGTACATGTGCAAACTTCATGTGCATTAAAAACCCAAGTTTATATTTGAACTACAGAGAGACAAAGGAAATTTGTCATCGACTATTCTAATTACATTCTTGTATCACTTAGGAGGAAAGTCCAATTGTGAATACTTCTGTACAAAGTGAGTGTATGAAGTATATACAGATATTAAACATCAAGTTCCTCCTTTTCTGTCCAGATTCTGTTATATCATTTACTGCGCATTGTAATCTTGATTTGTCTAGATTGAGACGACCTAGTCAATTTACAACAAAAAAGGTAACATTAATTTTGAGAATTAAGAAGTAGGGTTGGTTACATAAATACAGAAGACTATTTTGATGTTGTACACACACTTCCAATATTTCCTTTCCATTTGTTTATCACTTATACCCACTCAATTTCCAACACAAAAGTGGCATTGATTATGAGTACTAAGGTTAGTTACATAAATACAGAAGACTATATTCTCGGGTCATATTTCATCGAGGGTTGTTATATTTGGGGAGGAGAGATATACATCTTATTTTCATTACGTCCCAAATTGACTTGCATAAACATATAGGGAAAAAGACAAATGCCACTTAATATGCTACCATACAATATATGCTTAGCATAGAGCATTTCAAATAATTTTGTAGTTTAAATCTGGGAACCAAACAGCAGGAGCATAGATCCCATAAGGATAGTTTTCAGTTGGGGAGAAAACATTCTTATTTAAATAGGAAAAGTCAAAGTCAGGAGATAAATAAGTAGATTTTGTTTTTAAAACAAATAATTAGCAAGAATCTTTACACACAAATTACTCGATCTGATACAAAATCTAATGGCTTATTTAAGGTGTTTGTTGAAAGAAAGTATTCAGCCTGTATGCTATTAACAAATATTGCTGAAAATCTGCGACATTTAGATTTAAGAACTGAGTCTAAACAAGTTATCATCAACGGCTTGTCAACAAAACATCTTTCACTCTCCCTTTATTTATTTTAAGATGCAAAATCATGCCATTAACAACCACATTCTGTGGGAATTCTACCGGCCTCGTGAGTGTTGAGCTCTTGACATTAGTGTCTCTTATTCAGCGTTCAAGCATCGTCATCAGTTTCCCAAGAGTTCATAGCATTTTGTAGCCCAGTGTTGAAACCGAAACTCTGTACAAAATGCGTGAGTTGATTGAAAAGAGAATTTTGGAGGAGAAAAGTGTAGAATTTTCTTTCAAATACGTTGATTGATTGAAAGTCTTGTTGCATAGGGATTTGGCTCGTTGACTATTAGAAAAAGGCCTTATGATTATCACACAAAATTTCGTACGAGCATAGACTGGCTTGTTCATCAGCTTTGTTATTCTTAAAACTCTGGATCAATAAAAAGGTTAGAATAGAAGTTTTTATTCTATTTTTTGATGATCCTTCCGTTTTAGCAATAAATTAAGAAATAGAGGTGTGTTTTATATTTGATTCGAAATGATTCAATCTTTATAAATCTATATCTTTAGTTTGTAAAGACATGAAACTATATTTCTATTGAAGAAATATTTTCTGTATTAAAAAATAAGAATATCAATATATGATTTAAAATAATAATAACAATTATAAAGGAGATCCTTTCTGTATAAGAAAATCATTCTGTATAAGAAATATTCACAATTCTATAAGATCATATAATGATCCAATTATCGTGCATAAGTTGCGATTATCTGATAAAAATAATGAAAATAGATAAATTAGGAATTTAAATAACTAAATCAATCAGTTTAAATAACTAAATCAATCAATTTAAAGGAAATGACTGACGTACATTGGTAACTTGATAAAGATGAGACAACGAAATCGATTACAAATTCAACTTTTACTTACTTTGTCATAAAAAAACCCAAAATGAAAACTCAATTAACGGAATTGATAGAATACTGGACACTTGTAATCCAGAGACCACCTAATTTAATTCGATATAAAAATAATTTGTCTTTACGTATATCTATCTCAAAGCAATCAACTGAAATCCTTTTTGATGAAATCTAATTATTTTAAGCACTGCGGCAGTACGTAGAAATAAGGGATGTTGTAACCTTATTAAGTACTCTTATTTCCTAGACAAGCTATTATATGATTCCTTTTAAACTCTTTATCTGTACAAGTTTGTGTCAAGGTAAATATAAATCTTTCAATCAATTTTGTCCTCTATGAAAGCATTTGTTGTGACACACAATTGCTGGATAAAAAACATTTGAAAATGACAGATCTGGACAAGTTTCAAACTATTATACCTATTATACTGTGATCACTGAGTGAGATGGGGGTAAAATTTCAGTCTGATGCACAGTTGCACATCCGAGGTAAAACAGCACCACCGCGGCATTCAATGAGATTAAAATCTTCAAAAATGTGAACATTTGTTGAGAGCAAGTATTATGTTTGTTGGTTGATTAAAGGATAATGTTTGAGGTTTTGGTGAGCGGAAAATTAAAGCAAGAAACATATGTGCCAGAATAAACGTTGGCCTTAAACTAGAACCAAGTGTAAATATATTGGGTCAATAATGTTGGAAGAATTTGCTATTATGTAAACAAAAAAAAACCCGGTCTAGCGAGGTCTTTAAAGCGTTACATATACGTTGCCTTCAAATAAGATAATCGCAATTGCACGTATGTATCTGATATGTTAGATAATATACAGTCTTTATGATATTTTACTCAGAAAACGGCATTGGATCAACTCATGTCTTCAGTGAAATCAATTTCTGTTTCCAATTGTATATTTTGTTCGTCAACTCAAAACAAGAAAGAAGTGAACTTTGCTATATTGTTTGTCAATTCAATTAGCAATTAATGGCATCAATTAAAATTGAATATCATGATTAACGCATACATCTGAATGTTTAAATGTTTTGATAACTATAGCCCAAATATTTGTGGTCTTGGCTTGCGTTGCGAATAATATTTCACCTCGAGCACTGCAGATAAGGCCAAATTTAAAGTTTGAACACTGAGGTTTATTTCTTTACTAAAACGTATTTCTGCTTACGGAATTAATGGAAGTTGAAGTGATAAAGCAGGTGCAAAATTTCGGAATAATTTGTAATTAACAAACAATTCAATCTATTTAGAAACAGATTCTTTCTTCTAGACAATTTTTCAAATGGATATTTCTGATATTTCAACAGATATGACTATTGAATAAATTAGAACTTCATGAAATAGTCTTTTAGTACAGTAGATTATTAATTTATAACTAATTGTTATAAAAGAGGAACTATAATTAGAGCCAGAAGAAAAATAATTTTGATATTTCTCTTTGTCTTAGAATGTGTCTTAAACTGTGCTAACTATACAATGCGCTAAATTGACTTTACGTTTACACAATTGTTGAAATGATAACCTGGTTAATTTATTATATTCAATCAGTTAATTTTAAAACACTTCAACTGATACACTAAGGTCCGTATGCACAAAACTGGACTAAAGTTAGTCCCGGACTAAGTGAAATTGATTCCCTGAAGAATAGCACATCTTTTTGGGGATCTGTCATAATTGCTGACCATGCTTAAAAATGTATGGTGAATTTTCTTTAACTTGACCATTTTGGCTGTTTTGGAACATTACCATTTTTTTTCAAAAAGAACAAAAATTAATTTAGTCCAGGACTAACTAATTTAGTCCCCGACTAAACCATTTTCTTGTTCTAAAAATAATTATGAATCAAATAATGAAAGTTTCAGTTTAAATTTTTCAACGAAAACATAAATTATCGCAAGATTTCTCTAAAAATATGTTATTAAAAAAACAAAAAAAATCACCAAGTCCGGGACTAACTTTAGTCCTGTTTTGTGTATACGGACCTTAGAGTGTACATTGTAGATTGCATAATGGTATTCTCCTTCAACCAAAGACATCTTATGTTTTAATATTTTGCTCTTACCTGATGGCATCTCTTAACCCAATTTTGCCATAAGTTTCCGCGTAATTTTACATTTATGAATAGACAGCTCCTATTGAGTACCAAAACGTTCCCCCGGTCGTATAACTTTTAAAGTTAAAATATCATTTGACATAGCAGACTATACAATTTCTCTCCTCTTGTTCTCAGTGCATCAGATTACAACATCAACTGATAACTATAGCGGTTCTTCTCTCGCTTCGTAGAGCATGGCTAACTTGTGCCAGAAGACATTGTTCGAGTCCCCACAAAGCCAGTAGAAACTTAAATTTAAAAAGTAATTCTGATTCTCATTTTTCTGAACAGTCCATGTCATGTAGCCTTATATTTATTGTACAATAGTGATTTCATCGCTAGCCGAAGCAAACCTTTAAAGGAGCCTGGTCCGATTGCCTCAACTTTTTTTAAAACTTTTTGAGACTTAGTACCAAAATGTTTCTCAAATTTTTCTCACAACCCATGTGAAATTTCACGGCTGAGTTATGTTCGGTTTTGGAGATATTTATGAAAATGTGTCTAATTATGGTAACCATAATTAATTTTACATAGTAACGTATAGGCTCTGAAATACAAATTTGCCCATAAAATCAAAACGGTTTAAATATAGACCGCTTGAGTGGTCATCTTTCATATGACATTGAAAACCAAAATTTGAAAAATCGAACCAAGCTCCTTTAAATTGTTTACACATTATATAAGAAACGAACGTCAAGAAGGTACTGGTGAAAAAAATGAAATAAATTTAAGTTAACCAAACTTCTTCACATTATATAACTAGGTGAATATGCCAAACATAGATCTGTCTCTGGCTACAAATACTAGAAACAATTGTAAACGTGTTATCTTAATGACACACTCTTATGTTTGACATGAACGATGGCTCAAGTAAATAACTATTTTAGCGATTATTGATATTAATGCTATTCAAACTGTGTCGGGGTACAAATCAATGTCAACGTTCAAAATATCACATTTTCGTAATTTGATAGATATAAGCTTAGACTAAAGAGTATTTGAATATTTTCTTTTTCCTCTTTCTATCTTCATATCTAATACATTTCCTGTGTTGTATGTGATTGATAATTATCAGCAAATTCAACCAAAATAAAAGTCCTGGTCACGACAATATAGCCAATATGATAGTAAAAAAGATCGCACCGGAGATATCTGTACCTTTGTCAATTATTTTCAACTGTTCGTTTTCAACAGGGATAGTACCCGAACAACTGAAAATTGCTAAAGTAATACCAGTGTACAAAAAAGGTGATTCTGATTTATTCTCAAATAACAGACCCGTTTCTGTTCTTCCTTGTTTCTCTAAACTTCTTGAAAGATTGATGTTTAATAGATGTATGGATTATATGGACAAGAATAAGATTTTAAATGAAAAACAATTTGGTTTTAGATCAAATCATTCAACATACATGGCAGTCATAGAACTTGTTGATAAAGTAACTCAAGCTGTGGACAAAAACGATAGCACGCTTGGAATTTTTCTTGACTTGTCCAAAGCTTTTGATACAATTGATCATGAAATATTATTGTATAAATTGCAATATTACGGCTTCCGGGGCATTGTGTATGAATGGTTTGAAAGTTATCTTAAAAATCGTAAACAGTTTGTTAGATATCAATCATATGATTCCGATTACAAAGAAATCAAATGTGGTGTTCCTCAAGGTTCTATATTAGGTCCTTTGCTTTTTATTCTCTATGTAAATGACATTACAAACACAACATCGTTGTTTGACATTATTCTCTTTGCTGACGACACAACTTTATTATATTCGCATCCTGATATTTCATCCAAAATGGAATGTATTAATAAAGAATTACATGAAATTACCAACTGGTTCAAAGCAAACAAACTGTCTGTTAATGCAAGTAAAACTAATTATATGGTCTTGGGAACATCACATAATACTGGTAAATATATAGATGTAAAAACTAAAAATTGCAGTAATGATGGTGTTTCTGATATTGCAAACAGTGTGATTAATGATGACCAATTAAGGAAAAAAAGTAATCAATGTTATTTTAGATAGTGTGTCATTAGAAAGGGTCAGTTCTACAAAATTTCTTGGCGTTATTATAGATGAAAACTTAACTTGGAAGAATCGTATAGATGCAATATTGAAAACAATATCTAGAAATGTTGGAATGCTAACTAA
>JXSR01S039421.1:0-13436 GCA_000969725.1 Ophiothrix spiculata | reverse complement strand
AAAAAGCGCCCTCACAAGGCCCCGTGCAGTTAGTGAATTTAGTAGTCCACCCTAGGGGTATTCCTTAGACCCCAATGAATACCCTGACACCCATCTACCTTTTAGATCACGACATGTCAGGTACTCTATTTTGCTCCCTAGAAATATTGTAACTACTCAGATGTACAACCACAGTGGATCAGATTGAAAATTCATGCAATCTCGTGTTGATATCTGTCTTGATCTGTCATTGTCAAATGTATTTTTATTCGTCAATTGCGTGTGTGCCAAACCAAGTGGTGTCATAGAGGGCAAAATTGATGGAAAGAGTTCATATTTACCGTGACACCATCTTGTACAAATAAAGAGTTTAAAAGGAATCATATAATAGCATGGCTAGGAAATAATGGTACCTTATAAGGTTAAAACATCCCCGTTCTTCAAAAAGAATTTCAGTTGATTACATTGAGATAGAGCCTTTCAATATATACGTAAATATCGAATTAATATAGGTGATATTAGGTTTACAAGTGTTCAGCATAATTGTAGTAGCCCCTAATGAGTATTCAGTGTAAAGTGGTTTTTGATAAACTGAGTAAAAGTTGAATTTCTCATATAGGAAACGTCTCCGTCACATAATTTTCGTTATTATTTATAATTGATATACTGATATTTTTATGATATTTAACATACATATTACAAACTCATCTTTTAAGATGGAATTAATTTAAGCATAAAACACAAAGTTATGTAATACTAACGCCAAAGAATTATCAATCAAAATAAGTCTCCTATTCTAAATTCTGTGTGTCATCAATCATTAGCGCCTTTTTCTAATAGTCAACAGCAAAATCTAAACCCCTATGCAACAAGACTTCCAATAAAACAAGGTATTTGAAAGAAAATTATTTTCTCCTCCAAAATTCTCTTTTCAATCAACTCACGCATTTTATACAGGTTTCGGCTTCAACACTGGGCTACAAAATGCTAAGAACTCTTGGGAAACTGATGACGATGCTTGAACGCTGAATAAGAGTCACTAATGTCAAGAGCTCAACACTCACGAGGCCGGTAGAATTCTCACAGAATGTGGTTGTTAATGGCATGATTTTGCATCTTAAAATGAATAATGAAAGGTGTTTTGTTAAGAAGGCATTGATGATAGATTAATTAGATTTAATTCATAAAACTAAATGTCGCGGGTTTTAGAAATATTTGATGATAACATTTATCTTAACAAACTTCCGAAATCAAATAACATGTGTTGTATCAGATTTAGTAATTTGTGAGTAAAAGAGTTCTTCAAATCATTTGTTTCTTGAAATATAATCTACTTATTTATCTCCTTTTTTGACACTTTTTTAATAAGTGGGTTTCCGCAATCATGTTTATACACCAAACGACTGCATTATCATTTCATTAATGTAATAGAAAAGTTATTGAAGGAAATGACAAATAAACAATGTATCACTTTTCAGTGTCCATTTAACACCCCGTGTCGTCTTTTGGAGCTTTATACAAGTGTATCCCCTAAATTGCACAATTCATGTAAAACTATTCAATTTAAAAATGGGGTGACACACCATTTTTTTGCGCCCAAGCTACGCAATATTCTGAAATGCTTTGGGATTTTATTTTGCTTAGCTTTACTAAATTGTACAATTCATGTAAAACTACTCAATGTAAAAATGGGGTGACACACCATTTTCTTTTTGCGCCCAAGCTACGTAATATTCTGAAAAGTTTTGAGGTTTTGTTTTGCTTAGCATATATTGTGTGGTAGCAATTGGTAGATGTTAACGGGTTCGCCGTCGGACAAGTTTGAACTGTCAAGCTTTCGTCAGGAGTAGCTCTGACTTCTTCAGCTCTGAATTGTGTGGTAGTATTAACAACCTATATATATGTTATTCAAGTCAATTTGAAACTAAATGAAAATATGTTATACATACTCCAAAAATACATAAACAATTACTGATGCTGATGAAATATAATGACCAATTATTTAAGGCATGTGAAATATCAAAATAGTCTGCTGTATTATTGTAACCAACCTTACTACTCATGATTAATGTCACCTTTGTGTTGGAAATTGAGTGGGTTTCTCAAAGTAGACCATTCAAAAATAGAAATGATTGGGCAAAAATGATAAAGAAATGGAAAGGAAATATTTGAAGTGTAGGTGTAATATCACAATAGTCTTCTTTTTGTATGTAACCAATCTTAGAACTCATCAATACTGTTGATCAATGTCACTTTTTGTGTTTTAAATTGAGTAGGTTTTCTCTATCTAGACAACTCAAGAATACATAGCGCAATAAATTATATGAATGGACAGAAAAAGAGAAATGCGATGTTCTATAGACATTAATTGTGACACCGAACATTTAACGTACATCTGTGGTTTAAAAAGGTCAATATAAAGTTATCGAATTGACAGAGACAATCCAAGTTTTGGTTTAAAAGTTAGAGCCAAAAACATAAAAACCAGGTACCACTGCACTAGGGTCCATAGCTGCCGTTTTGAGTGTCAGAAATAAACCAAATTGCGCTGACTTGCTTAACAAATAATAATCTTTTAAATGTGGAAAAAACTGAAAAACTACTTATTCCAATTCTGAGCTAGAAGTGGTAAAAATAGGCAATTAGTGCTTTTTCTTAAGTGACTGTTTTACGGATACTTTCGAGCAAGAAAATGATCTGATATGTACGTCTACATAAAATCTCGAAATGTTCGTATTTTCAAAACGATTTCATACTAAACGAAAACTTAATGATTTGTTGAAAATATACACTTTAGAGAACCAAAATTTTACTAGATCTCAAAATGGACATAACAACCCTTTTCAGTCATTCTCAACTCAACAATTGGCCGTAATTCAAAATTGAATTTGCCGCAATGTGGTACATTTCGACGCATATGTTTAATATTTGCACAAAGCCTACTGTATACACTCCACTTTGTTCAGAAGAAATAGCAGTTGGACTTTCCCCCTGAGTGATACAAGAATGTTATTAACCCTAGTAAAAATCGAGTACAAAAATAGTACAACATTCCAAGGTGCACATTTGGAACATCATTTAAGTACAATTTGTACAATTTGAGTACATTTATAGTACACAAATTTGTACAATATTTGTACTAAAACTGTACTATAATTGTGCTCCAAATGTGCACCTCAGGAATATTGTACTAGAATTGTACTCGATTTTTTCCAGGGAGAATAGCAATGACAAATTTCCTTTGTCTCTCTGAAGTTCAAATATAAACTTGGGTTTTTAATGCTCATAAAGTTTGCACATGTATAGCAATTTCCTGACTTACTCTCTGTTTCGCTGAAATCGTCCCACTTTTTCTATGGTTTTGAGGGAACGGGCTTTATCTTTAAGGTTCATTACAACTCGTTCCATTTGGCAACAATGGTAAATGTATTCATAAGAATTATAAGCAAGGTTATTGGAACTAAAACTCTTCGTGATGTTGAAATCGTCCCTCATATTTCTTCAGTTTGGGTTTCAAGTGCCTTTTCTAATAAAAGTCCATTGCTAAACGTTCCGTCAGGCAATAATAACCATTGTATATATTTGAAATTAGTATAGGTAATTCTTTTTTTCTCTCTCTCTCTCTTGGAAAAAGAAAACAATAGTGAAATGAACTTTTTTAGAAGAATAGTTAGCAATCAGTTAAACATCTCAAAACACAGTTAATGCACATAGTTATTGTTCAACTCGAACAAAGCATGTGACGTCACAACAGTACACACGTCCCTTGCTGTATAATTCATATCAATCATTATTGTCACTTTTTGTACACCACATTCATATGCTTTAGAGCAATCCCGTACTTTAACGACTACATAGGTTACCGGAACAAGAATTAAGAGCGCTTTTTTTGGTTGTTTTCATAGTGTAAACAAGAGTTTTATAATTACGAGCAATTACATGTATATAGAGTACAGAGTCAGTGTAATTTAACGCGTTACAGGTACAATACTGATATGTTTTATATAAGCTTAAAGGTGTAGGTTCCGGCCACATTCTCATCCGCAAGTAGTATATTTTTGATACCACATGAAAACCAATATATTTCTTATTCTGAATCCAAAATTTCACCTCCAAATTCTTTATAGTTTCGGGGATATAGCATGAAATGTAAAATTTTTGGTATACCTATTTTCTATTTCTTTTGTATTTACATTACAGCCTCATCCCCAGAGTTGCATACTTTCTTTTGCCTCTCAGGAGAAAACAAGAAGCAAACTGAGGTTGAAGTTTCAAAATATGCATTTCAGAGGTCAAGGTCAATCAGTTTAAAGAAAATGACAGACATGCTCAGATAGGAAACTACACCTTTAATATCATGGATTAAGGAGGCATAGAAATAAGCCCTCCAGTATATCTTTATGTTAAAACATTCAATCCGATTACCTTGCAAATATTTTCGAAAATATGTTTTAGTCCTCAGATACTTATCTGTAATCATGGTTGCTGCTTATGCTATTATAATGCAACTGAATATGTCGGGGCCATTAAAATATTCTTGTAGTTAACCTACATTTGTTGACATGTTAAAATATAAAAATTATGCATTTAGTCCTCATAACGAGTTTAGATGTTACGGTATTAAATACCTTACTTGAGTTATCCGTATAACTTATATGTGATTTAACAGGAGGATATTAGACTAGTCTCAATCGCTTAAGTGCTTAAAACTTTCAGAAATTGATTGCAAAATACTCAGAATGATGGATTACTTATGTTACATTTTTACATATGAGACCCGCCATATCGAAAGGTACCTTAAGGTCCCAAAATCAAAGTTGATTTTGGGGGTAAATTGGTAAAAGGCATCGGGCTGATTCGGAAAACAATACTTCTGAGGAAAATTGATTTTAAAGCTTTTGTACGCTTGAATATAGAGAGGATTTTTATCTTGGTTTTTAACACATTTTGCTTATGTTTTGTCTGTTGGAACCTGATTAATATGATAGAATACACTTCAAAGGTAACGTTTATAATGAAATTAGAAATTCGACCTTGGACGTAATTTTTGACTATGCTCACTTTCAATGGCCCGTATGCCGTATCTCGTAATTTACTATGCCGACCTTAAGATACCTATCGATATGACTGGTCACATAAAAGACCATGATTTCAATGGGATAAATTGCGTATTCATACGGCATCATCTTGGGCCACTAGGAACTAAATAACGTCAAATGTGATGTGTAAGGGTTGTTATCATGTTCTGCTGACATGTGATCATAGTCACTCTCGTCAATTATCGTAGAAGAGAAATGAGACATCTTTCAGATCCAAATAGTAACATATCCCAGATAGCAAACTCAGTTGGTCCAACGTTGGCCAAACTTTGCTATCTGGGATCTTGGTGATTTTTTTAAATATACTGAAAATTAATCTAAAATAGAAACATAAGTAAAGTGTACTACATGAAAAATATTTTATTTTTAGAGAAGTTTCAATATCTAATATAACACCGTTCATACATAATTTTCTTGCTCGATTAAGCATGCGAAGGTATCTTTCAACTAATTTATAGTTTGTATTGTTTTTGTTATCTGGAAATGATGCACTAACCCTTAGGGTATAGGTCAGGTTACACTATTTGTTAGAAGTTAAAGACTTCGCTCAAAGTATCTATTACATACAAGAAACATATGTACATACCACCTTCTAGTAATAAGTAGATTGAAGATACATTTGACGATTAATAAACGTTTATGCAATATATGTTATATTTTACGTTTGCATATTGCATACTGAATACCAACTTTGTAAAGAAGAAATCACAATTGGACTTTCCTCCTAAGTGTTACAAGAATGTAAGTAATTGGAATAGTCGATGAGACGTTTCCTTTTATTTAATTCAAATATAAGCATGGATCTTTCATAAATATAAAGTGTGCACATGCGTTGCAATTTCCTGTCTTACTCTGCGTTACGAAATCGTCCCACTTTTAACTCTAATTTGGACGGAGATGGGTTTTTTTTAAAACCCATTCCCTTCTCAAGTAGAGTTAAAAGTGACTTTGCAACTCTGAAAAACAATGTTAAATACATCCATAAGTATTATATTTGCATAGGTAAAATTTTTGCATTTTGCTGTATTGAAAAATAAAAAGATTATTGATTTTTAAAGAAACATTTGTGAATCTTCTCAGAAGTAAAATTGATCAACCCGATGCACGGTTAAGGATTGTGAAATATTCATATATAGTCCTTGTTCAAACCAACAAAATATTTGACTTTATAGTTGTAAACTTTTGTATTTTGTCACATTACAAGCACATATTTCAGCATACCATACTATATATCAGCATTACTGACATCATGGGTTTAAAACCTACACAGGAGCATTATGACATTTTATCCAATTACTGGTATGGTTCCATATAAAATGTTTGAAAAAATATGTTTAAGATCCGAGCAATATGCATATCTTTAAACACTTACCTGCAACCGTGACTGCTACTTATGTTATTTTAAGTCTTAAAATGTAGATACTTGTGAAATATCATTATCATTATCAACATTTTGATGTTAAAATCTGCAAAATGACGCGTCTAATTCTTATAAAGAATTAAGAGATAACGAATTTAAAATAACGTACTAAGGTATTCAGTCTAAGTAATATAGAGTGAATTTACATAGGATGTCAGTTAAACTCAATTGTTTTCATGCACATTCGACAAAATTCTAAAACAGCATAACATATTCTGAATACTTGATTAACTTCATTTCTCTTAGCGTTAAGCCATAAAAACAGGACAAACTACGTTTCCATCAATACAAGCATTCACATTCACATTAAGTAAACATTGTGTTAATAAAGTTTAATTAATGAACAATAGTATTACAAAATATACATAATATGGATTAAAAATAATTTTGGAAATTGAACAATTTTAACATATGCCAATTTCAACCATGAAATCCTGTTGGTTAATATGTAAGTAACACTGACAATAAAACAAGCACCATATTATCTTGAGCTCTCAAGCGCCTCTTTAATCCTTTAAATGCGACATACCTTCTCTGTACACCACATTATTACATCTGAACTATTACCTTCTCAAAGGAAAAGTTAGGAGAATAAATTGACTGTACAATTTTATTGTCCATTAAATTGAACTACTTGTGTCGTAATTACCTTCAGTATGACTTCACCCGAATGACTTCTTAAATTCAGCGGTTTCATAATCTATTTATTCTTAAGTATGCATGGTTCGTGGTTATTAAGTCTACATGTCAAATCATTTTGAGTTGAAATTGTTGTTTTGTTTCTATGATATAATATTGATTTTTTTTATAAAAAAGATTTTTTTAGAATTACACATAACACAGGGAATCAATCAGATAATGAAGAACGGAAAATTATGAGTCTACACACAAAATATTTAATGAGTCAATTGACTCGTTTTGCCTTATGTTACGTGAGTCATGTACAAATTGACTCAGTTATGACACTACGTGAATCATAATTGACTCACAGATACTCCAATAGTGAGTCAAATTTCAGGTGACTCAGTATGATGATACCATATTGACTCACTTGTTGGAGAATTTTGAGTCAATAACGACTTCTGACTCATTTACATAAATAACTGAGTCAAATACGAAATTTGAAAACGAGGCGGTGGGTCGGCTATTTTCTTGAACATGCATGGTCGGTGACGAAAGCGTTTGTTAGTGGTTGACACAAAACTGTCATTTCTGTGAGCACTTTATTGGCATTTAACACTGTCAGAAGTAATATGTGGAACTTCTGAAGCTGACATCAAGCTGCAAGTATAAATTACTAAATTAAGCAGTGATTTCATATATATTTAGCTTATAATGTGGGACCATTTAGTCCATTGTTGTTTACTGCAGTAAGCCTAGGCTAAGCTTAACCTTTTGTACTCGGAATTTGACTCGGAATTAGTGTCTACTATATTGATGATGGGCAATATTGTGTCTACAGTCACCAACACCTTTCGGATATCATCCTCATGTTTGTGCACAAAGAGGACGTCTCTCGAATAAATCAATAATGAGTGAGTCAAATGACCTGCATTATCTTTAATCTGAGTCTATTGACTCATTTTACACAAGCAAGTGCGTCACTACAGAGACAAAACTGATGACTCATTTAAGGTAATGAAGTTGAGTCTTCTGATTCAACTGGACTTGATCGGAGTCATTTGACTCATCACATCTGAGTCGGATGACTCACTACAGTGACTCAGTTAGCATACAAAGTGCATCACTACAGAGCCAAATAAAAGACTCACGTATCTGAGTCACCTGACTCAGTAAATATTGTGTGTGTAAAAGAGGTATTGATCATTATCAAACACATGCACTGACCACAAAGAATAGGAGTGAATTAATGTGAAACTGTTGAATGGAAAAATCTACTATAATTTGTATTTTGCACAAACTGCATGTTGCTATACAGAACGCTTAAAAAAAATTAAGACAACTAAATGAAAAATAATTTCTTGTTTCTCGTACCAGCATGTATTGTTTTCGTAAATACAACGAACAATATATTGAAGTTGGTCAACACTTCGCTTCAAGCTTAGCTATCAAACTATTGCAAAAAATAGATTTTTTTACAGATGGTATGGATTTGTACCCGACACAGTTAAAATAGCAATAATTATACTTTTTTGTATTCTTGTTATGTATTGTAGATTTGCATTATTCTTAACAGACTAAATGTTGACTCATCATGTTGTTACTATATTATTGCAAATTTATAGCGTGGTAACATGTTCCCATCACCAACGACAAAATAATTTATAGTTAAGTAAATTTGGGTTAGGTTGTACAATTTTTGTATAGTTCTTGGTCAGAATTAAAGTTGTAATGGCGATGCCATCAGTATAGAGTCAACTTTCATTCTCATCCTGAAAGTACACAATGTTAAATCCTAGAGGTTCTACCTTACTAAATAAGTCAAGGTGATAATTTCGCACTTGCTATCTACTTTTCCGAGTTGCCACACATTAAAAACGCCTTTTTATAACACACACCTGGGTGAAGAAAAGGTTAAGCTTAGTAATCTAGAACCAGTATCCAGCTTTAAGTGTTTTAGTAGTGGTGAGGCGTGTGTCACCACACTATATTATCGTCAGTAAGACAATTATTAATTTGGTATGGTGACAATTTGGGTACTTTAATAAGAAGAATAATGTTAAAAATATATAGGTGCAATATCTCAAAACCTAACATGATTAAATCTGTTACACCTTTTGGAGTCACGACCTTGGGTTTTTCAAAAGTTTACTTTGCACTGGGTGTTGTTTTTTATGTAACAAAGCTAACTAGAGTATCTTGAAACATATTCGCATAATTTGAAAAATGAATCATCAGTTAGATGTCGGTAAATTAAAATTTTGGAATATGGTATTTATTAGCTTTAGAAACAAACCCGTCATCCGATTCATTCACTTTGGTCATATCACATACATTTATATGGATTTCTTAGACAACTACGTTATCGATAATCCCACCGATGATATAACTTTATGCTGGGTCGAAGACGGTTCCTTGAACTGGGTAGGAAGTATACGTGATTGTGAGAGTTTTGTGTTCAACTGGTACACTCTTTTTGAGCAAACAATTACTCAAAAGGTCACAGCTCATTTTGCTGAGTGAATTTCTACTCAACGTGGGAAAACTTTGCTCAACGTTGAGTAAGATGTGCTCAACGTTGAATAATATTAACTCAACCGAGTAAGATTTTAATCAATTTTGATTAAGATTTTGCTCAACAATGAGCTGTGACCTCTTCACTAAACATAAGAAAATACTATTTAATAAATTTTATAAATTCAAAACATTGGTTTCAATGGCAAATTGGTAATGCTGATGTTGCTTTAACATCCGGGTGTGAGGCTGGGTGAATGGAGTGTATACGAGTGTATATGAATGCATAATCTTATTTCTTACCACGAATTTTATCAGATGTGTTGATTACACTTATTTACGTTATGTATTCTATTTTTTTCTTTGTTTCAGTCGTTCTTTGCTGAACGGTTATTTGCGTATTTTGATGCGGATGGTAGTGGTAGTATTACATTAGAAGAACTCAAAACCGGCTTAAGGTTACTCACACAAGGAGCGCCAATCGACAAACTCAAACTTCTATTCACGGTCTATGATGTAGATGGTAAGTAAATACAACTTAACCAATTTATTGTTATATATTTCACTGGACATTAAGAACTAGGGCAATTTAATCTGAATCGGTAGGAATTCCTGGATGATAACCACCCACCCACTCATATTGCGTGTCTTACGGCTCGATGCAAATAGTATAGTAATAAGTATGTGCACAAGACTATAGGGTAACATCCCGTTAGTCCGGAGGTTCACTAGTCCTAATTTTCGAAAGTCCGAAAATAAATGATATTCGCCAGTCCAAAAATGAACTAAAGTCCGAAAATGAAATAAGGTTCAACCAGTCCAAAAATGAAACAACGTCCGCTGGTCCGAAAATAAAATTTTGGTTTGATAATCAACATAATTAACCCTGTCTTATACCTTATTTCATTTTTGTACTGGCGAACCTTATTTAATTTTCGAACTGGCGAATCTCATTTCATTATTCGTTTTTGGTTAACCCTAGGATAAGTGTATTTATTTTAATTTCGGCCTAACGGGCTTTATTTCATTTTCGGACTAGCGAACCCTTTTTCATTTTCGGATTGGTGAGCCTTAGGATTAACGAACCTTTTTAGTATGGGCTAGAAAATCTTATATCATTTTCGGACTACTAAACCCTATTCCAGTTTCGAACTAGCGAACTTTCAAACTGCCGAACCTTCCGACTAGCGGGATGTAATCGACTATAGTGTAGGTTGATGTAGGACCACAATAATCAATAAACACTGAATACCCAAATGAGGAGCTCAGATTGAAAATTCAGAATGCTTATAACGTTAATCAGTGGGTAGTTGTTTGCTGAAGAGTGTTTTCTATTTCTCCGAAACGGATGATTCCTAAATGATTTTAACAAAAAATGTCTGCTTTTTGTAAACGTAAAAGCTGCAGTGCATGTCATTCAGCTTCTCGATCGATTTTACAAAGACTGTTTCAAGTAAACATTTAGGAGTAACCTCAAAATAAATAACTGCCGAGAGTACAATGTCCCTTCTGACATGAATAAAACGTGAATACACACACTTGCGATATGAATGCACATAGATTTTCATTAGTAGGCCCTAACTTACAAACATACGGTTACATACCTTTCGTTTATTCCAAACAGCACTCTGGTTTCCAAAGTTTGTGATTATTCCACAGGTGCCTTGACATTTTCTCACAAATGTTTCACCCATAGTGTTCACTGCAATGAATTAAATAATATGGGAAACAAGGCGTTTGTGATATCGGTTTTCAGCTTGAGTACGGAAAACTTCCATTTTTTACTTTGAACAAGTTACATATTTAATCAAAAGATTGCAATTAAATCAAACGAGTTATCGCAACTTGTAATTTAGACAATTGCAGATTTTTACGGAATAATAAATTGAAACTTAAACCGTTATAATAATCTTAGATTTGCAAAAATAATTTTAATACATTTTTGTTTTTTCACAGACATGTTCGTACCTATAAGTGTTGATCGTTCTTTTGAACACAGAACAAAAGGAAATTCAAATTGATCATTTCCCCGCAAAGATTAGATAAAATAAAGATTAATATATTCACACCGATTTTCTACTTTAGCCTGAAACAGTAAACTATCCAAAATGCCTAATTTAATAGAACCGAATCTGGCGCATCAGTTATCGCTGATTGTATATACCCAATGTAATATCATACATTACATTTGTAATACTAGTATGTAACCGTACAGATCGCGGTAATTGGAACAATATATCCCAATTTAAGTGCATTTAAGACGTAATTTGATGGCATTTAGCCACGCAAGCATGGATCACTGATGAAATAAGACATCAGCTGAATGCTACTTTGCAGTTAAAGTGCCTCTTGCCCCATAGGCATAGTGGTATAATAAAGCTTATAAGATTCACGGAAATATGAAATTTCCTATAATGTTATGCTACAAAACACTGTTGGTTACAAGGGCCTTGCAGCAATTGATGGCACGCGTCATATTTGGATTCAGGTGGGATTCCTGGAGCAGCTGATTATTTAACCTGATTTGATAAAGGTGGAATTGCGTTAAACTAGAATGAGCTACGAATTGCTGGTTTAGTACTTTGAGAAAGTATTTTAGCACTGTTCGGGTGCGGGAGTGGACAAGATCAACAATTTTCATCAGCTCAAATGATAGTTTCAACATCATTCACCAGCTTAGTATTAAAAAATTGTATTAAACTACCTCATAAAAAATATAGGTTTTGGTTAAAAAGGTTTACCAAATTGAAATAGATAAATGAAATACCCAATTGTGTTCAACGCAAAAGCAATTTTTTCTTTGGTTTTGGTCGTAAAAGACAAAGAAGTGTTACTGCTTGCACACACTCAGACGTACTTACCTGTGTATATAGACACCAGTGAAAAGTATCACTAATACACGGTTGCTCATATAGTTGGAATCAAAATATTTTACCACTTTTTCTTTTTATGTAAAGGTCAATTTATGATGAAAATATCTGGAAAATTTTGTTGCTTTTGGTCAGATTTGATAGGTAATCTTGTTGGGTGTGAAATGGAACTCCGAATGTGATCAAGTTTCTTATGTACTGGTAAGGGGCAACAGCAAGAATGGGTCAAAAACATGATTTTCGGTCAAATTTGATTTGACCCCGCCTTGGTCAAGGTCACTTCTCTACTCAAGTTTGTGAAATCCACGCCATGTCCCAGGTGTTGGCATAAGCGCAGGTCGCGACTACCAGCTATTCGACAGCTCTTCTGCACATATATGGCTGTCAAGGCCGTATGAGCCGTAAATGTCCGAAATTTCATTATGCGCTACAGGTGAAAATACATGTCAAGGTCGTAATTAGCTGAAATTGTTTTTTTTGACAGATTCACAATCCATGTGCTTAATACAAAAAACCAGCAAAGTTTCATTTCAAATAAATGTTAGGAAATGTGAAATAAATCTGCATATTTTTAAGACAATCAACAGAAAAAATAGGTCTTACTGATCTTTGAGCGCGTTTATCTCAGTTATATGTTTTACTCCCTGACAATCTTTGACGGGCCATAGCTTGACTTCTGGAAATCGTGTGAAGTTTATTAGGGTGTCATTTTAATCCTTAAAGCATGGTCTTTGCAAATAACAAAGTGAAAATGACAAGACGTGGCATTTACGGCTGGTTTGGGATGGACGGTCACATTTGATTATAATATTTTGTCTGACTTCAAAGCAACATTTGCAGCAAGGATAACAAAATATGCACAAATAAACATGGAGGGTCTTTCACCTTTAATATAATAATGAAGAACATAGGAAATCCTCATGTGAACTTTCA
>JXSR01S039419.1:8884-23080 GCA_000969725.1 Ophiothrix spiculata | reverse complement strand
CAACCACAGCTCTCTCCTCACCTACCCACTAAATTTCATGAATGTAGGGTGCACGGTTTGTAAAATATGCCATTTAACCATTTTATGCACATATTATGCATATTAGGTATTTTATAGTTAGCATATTTTGCACCAAAATTATTGCTGGATCCAGTTTGGCTCCGGGTCTATTTAATCATCAAATATCATAAATGTAGGGCATGCGGTTTTCGAGATATGCTCCGGATGAAATTATGCTTTGTTTAAGAGATATGGCCATTTTTCTGTATTCAGTTCCATTGGATTACATGTAAGAGCGCCATCTTAAAACGCATCGTATTCGTAAATTAAATGGCTGATTGAAACGATTTTTTTGGATATGTGGTGCGCAATTTTAAATAAAGTGGAGTTAACATTTTGACGGAATTGGGTTAAGATTAACCCCGAAAAGAATGTTGGATTTCAGCCTAAGTCCCTAAAATCTCAAAAAATCACATATTTTCTATATTAATACCGACTAAACTTGCATATTTTGCGCCAAACTTTCAGAAAAAATTACTAGCTACCCTTTTACCACCACTCAACTGACTTTCATCGCTGTACGCCTCACCAGTTCCGAGAAACGAGCCCGGACGGACAACCAGAAAACATGATGCCTCTGGCGGTGGCATAAAAATTATTTGACCCTTGACCTATGGGGTCAAGGGTACCATAACTATTTTCAGTATATTTTTACCAATATATCTATGCAAGTACCATAAATGTACCATCTTCTCATGGCTGGATTTATTATTTCTTTTAATACTTTGACATTTGACCTGTGAACTTTGACCTTTGGGGTCAAGGGTACCAAAATATACCGGTATATTTTTATCAATCTATCTATGCAAGCAACATAGTGTCAGCACCTTACATTGGTCAGATACTGGTTTTTGATCATTTTTAAGTGTTTGACCTTTCTTGACTCCAATGACCCCCTGGATGATCTACGATCAAAAATTCCTGAACACCCAGAAGGTAGCATCGCCCAAGGATGCCTCCACACAAGTTTCGTCGAAACTGGTCGAAATCTGTAGATGAAGAAGCATTTTAAGTAATTTTGGAAAGCGCCGTCGTTTGCCCCCAATGACCTCGGGCCGCAAAATTGCGAACACCCCAAAGAATTACCCTGTGAAAGTTTCACAAAAAAGTAGGTGGGTGGGCGGGCGGTCAGGCAGGCATGTAGTAGGTAGGTAGGTGGTAGGTATAGATCATGGTTCTATGAACCAAGCACTTCGTGCATGGGTTGAAAACAAGATTTTTATCAGTTTTCAAACTTGAAACTCTGTTTTCACACCTCTTTTTGTCACCGTTGACAAAAATTAAAGTAGGTAAATATTAATTGCTATTTCCTCCAATGTTCCTCAAAATCATGGAAAACCACTTATGGGTTATATTATTATGTTATGCATCGTTGTTCGTCATGTGTTCGTTGCGGTGATGTCTGACAGAGCCTTTATGAATACAGGTTAAGTGTGTTCGAAAAATTGGGTTACAATTCAGTTGAAAAATGAAAATGAAAAAAAGTTGCCTAAATATTTTTAAACGTTTTCTATTAGTAAACTAGTCATGGATACTAATCCAAGTGATTTGTCAACACCACTTTCTGTTACAAAATTTTACATGTCCAAAAGTAACACTTTTTTGATGGAAACGCATTTTAGCTAGTTTTACAGTTTTTTGCTACTTCGAAGGCATAAATCAGGGTCATAATGGCATTAAAAGTATGACAAACCATATGTGACCGTCCACCCCAAAACAGCCCTTGTCATTTTCACTTTTTTAATTATTTGCAAAGACTATGCTTTAAGGTTTAAAATGACACCTTAATGAACCTCACATGATTTCCAGAAGTCAAGTTCCGTTAAAGGTTGTAAGGGAGTAAAACGTATAACTGAGATAAACGTGTTTAAAGATTTGTAAACCATATTCTCTGTTAATCGTCTTAAGAATACGTAAATATATTTCACATTTCCAATCATTTTCTTGAAATGAAACTTTGCTTATATTTTGTAGTAAGCACTAGAATTGTGAATCTTCCAAAAAGTCAATGTCGGCAAATTACGACTTTGACATGTATTTCACCTGTAGCGCGAAATGAGGTTTCTGGCATTTACTGCTCATACGGACTGGACGGTCACATATATGACCAGGTAGATCTTGACAAGTCCTATCCGAAAATTTTAATATTGGAAGAGCTAATGGCACTGGAGTAGGTTTTTTTTAACCAAAGAACGTACAAACGCTATTGGCACCCAATTTTACGGAATGGGCGGGATTGCTTTTAGAAGGAATGCAGCTTACGTATATTAAATCGTATTACTGGTATACGACGTAGTTATCTGAACATGCGTCATCAAATCACTTGCATATGAATAATAATTATGTAGCGCTCTCAGAAGTATTTGCTTATTTTCATCATGTGTTCATATAATAGTAGCCAGCAACAAACGATCGGATCATTGCTGTCCAGCAACGGTTAAAACAAGTTTCTTTCTAACTTCTAGAAAGGCGTTGTAAACATTTGCCGATGCTAAGTCAAACGATTTGACAACTCCTTGACCCAGACCCCATGGACATGGATTTTCGAAAGTTGTTCCGTCACCTATCCCTTATTTGGATCGTTTCAGGTACGTGAATGCACGGGGGGGGGGGTACAGTTTTTCTCATGACAATATTAGCTAAACTTGAATTTGTCAATTACTTTTTGATGTCTTTTTGTCTTTCAATCGGTATTTGCGGGTTTATAGGTTAAATTAATGCAATAAGAATTTTAAAAAAATAATTATTGACTCAAAGACACTTCTTGTAAGTCTAGAAAATCACCTTATACAACAATAATTTCTTTTCTATATAATTATTTTGCAGTAGTGGGTGCACATATTTGTACCATCGAACAAAGATTCGACAGGACAACTAATAAGCTGCGTTGGGCTGTTCCCCAAAAGGAGCGTTGTTTATGTCAAGGACTGGTTTTGCGTACTACCAGGAGCCAATCATGTCCAAAAGTTATCGAAGATAATGCCGAACCATGGTTCATTGATGACCCGACTCCACTGACTGATCGGAGGAACTGGATTCCAGAAATTTTAGATGAGTTTTTGGAAAGAGCTGAATGCTGTAAGTCTGATTGTCATGCTGCTTTCATACTTATCGTAGCTTTGCAGCTTCGTAGTTTGTAGCGCTGTAGCTTGCTTCAGTCACACTTTTGTAGCTTTGTAGTTTTGTAAGCTATGCAGTTTTGTCGCTCCATATTGCTTTGAAAGTTGAATTTGCTTCCCGTGTATTCTGCACATCCCTTCTAACTTAAAACTCTAAACTTTTATATATATAAACCCAGGCAACTGCCCATAGGATGGACTTTTCGTCACAATTAAACAAGGTTGAACTCATGGAGGTTGGCGCATTGTGCATTTTTTGGTTTAGATTAAACATGTTAAATATTTTAGTGATTTTGCTGACTGAGTGTGGGAAGAACAATTCTAGTTGGCAAAATTTTGTGACAATAAATATAAAGTATGCAAGATAAAATGATGACCGAGCTGCCTACTTCGGCCCATGCAGCAACATTTTCAACTTATTTGCCAAATGGTCCAAGCAAATTTGCTTTACTATTTCTAACTCAGATACTGCAAAGACTGACAATACCTTCACTAGACCCCCACCATCCCACACTTCTCTCTTCTCTTCTCTTTTCTCCCCCTTTGACCTTTTCTTTCTTTGTCTTCCCTTCCTTTTTTTCTCTCTCTCCTCCTTTTCCCTTTTTTCTACAGTCTCAATTTGCCAACTGACAGTAATATGTCGGCAAGTTTCTTCTCAATAAATAATGTACATACAAGCTTGATATTCGAAAAGTTGACACCTTTTTCGCCGAAACCTCATAATTTAATGAGTGATTCCAAAGCAACGTTTGTGACAAAAAATTTAAAAATTTCACTTTTAAATGGCTACAGAACCTAGCATAAACATTATATCAACTAGTATGTTGTTGATAATGAAGCTCATTGGTAGGAACAAGGCATACAGGTGTTTAGAGATTACAAAAATTGCCAAGATACTGATGTTCATGTAATTCGGTAATATTTGTGACATTACACGGTAACGTTTGTGACATTTTTGAAAACATGTTTTCATTCATACACGGAGAATTGAAATTCAAAATTTCTGATTAGAAAATATTTTTCACCTACCAAGTAACAAACGCATGACTGAAAAAAACTGTTCAAATGGTCGAATAAAAAAGCAGATTTTTTGCTTGAAATAAAAAAAAACCGTTTAGTTTTCACTCGAATGAGCCTAACGAAGTTAGAACAATTCGACTGGTTTCAAATTTCGACAGATTGTAGGCCTGATACTTCTTATTAAATTACAAATAATATATGTGGTGTTGATTTTAAATGATAATGTAACAAACCCGCGCTGTTTTGCCTGAAAACCGGACCGACAATAAAACACTGCAATACAAAAATGTTAAACTTATTTATAGGTAAAATTAAAAGATTATTTTTACAGTTTACAGTAAAAACAAACACGTGGCTGTTGGCGGGAAAATACGGGCATAGATACGCGTCCTATATTTTGTGTTTAGGTTGCGTGTTTTGATGTGCGTGCTTGTTTGCGCGGCAACAAGTACTGCGTGCACGGGTGAACGCGTAGCGTTATGTTTTTGCATAAGCAGAGTCGAGCACACTTTTCCCGTTTCATGTTTAGGCAAAATCACTTTTTTTTTGTTATTTTTTTCCAAATATGGTAATGTTTAAACCAAACCAATAGCATAAGCAGATTCCTTGTCAAATTTCCTTTCTAGAAATGTATACTTTTCTTTACTGTAACTTAACAGGCCCCTTAAGTCGTTTTCACCCATTTTTTTGCACTAAAACATATTTTGTCGGCCATTTTGGATCTCTGTATTGGCGCCGTTTGAATTTTTAAACACGATAACACCATAATTAGGGTACAAATGATCTTTTTGTAGCCCTATCATTTACTGTTGATTATTTATGATACTTGGCATTTCAAAGGATATTTGTCAATTTCAGTTCAAATATGCAATTTTGGCGGCCATTTTGATTTGAAACATGCATAATTATGATCTTGTTATAAGCAAAATGTGTTTTCTTACAGCTTCAAAAGCAGTTTCTCTATAATATTTTTGACATAATGTGGTTTAAGGGTTGTTTTAAATCTGTAATAATGAAAATATAGCATTTGGTGGCCATTTTGAACGCCATCTTGAATATCGCGAGTGCATCCGGAAATTATTTTTTTATCATATCAAATGTGTTTTAGGACCATCAAACAAAGCTGAAAAGGTTGGTTAGATAGAGTCCTGGAGGTGCCGCTCCCTATGGATACTCGACAAATAGGGCCAGGGTCACCTTCGGAACCTGTGGAACTCGGGTGGTTACCCGGAAACCAATATCAGTCCAGTCCCCCCTTCCCGGATCTTCGTGATCTTAAGTGAGTCTAGACAACCTACCTCGCTTAATCAATGCCGTATGCAAATTATGTATCTAATTTGCATAATTTATGCAAAAATATGGATTCTTCTATAGCAATAATGATGAGACCTTGGTCAAAATAGGGATACATCTCTGACATGTCTGAAGACATGTTATTATTATGATCATTGTATTGCTTTCTTCTTGTGAGATCTAAATATAGAGGGTTGGGAGCCACAAGGCCGTATATGCACAGGCAACAAAACAGTCACAAGGCCTATTTACAAGTTTGTTGCACGTAAATACGACCCTCAACCCTCGATATGAAAAACAGTATTGTATTATTACGTCCCGCAACATGGTCGGTTTGTTTTTTGTTGACATGGTGGCCAAAGCATGATTTACGCTGATGGTGACCAAAAATACCAAAACATGAAAACAAAGAAAGAGGATCTGGAGACACACACTTTGGTTACATAACAACCCACAACCCTTACAAGCACCTGACTTAGGGATATTATTCCGGTGCTCACCGCTAAATGTACTCTTTTGTCTATCGGCACATGTGACGAAAGTCTCTTGAAAGCAGCCCAGCTATAGATTCCACAGCACTAATTGATCTACCCCGCACCACCCTATGGCACATGCGGGCCGCCATTACACGACACACCGGTTGCACTAAAGTGTCTTAAAAGTAGTCGAAATGTGGGTTGAGTGGCTTAGTTTTGTTCTAGATATTTACTTTGGATGTCTGTCAACAAATATTGATGCACAAATCTCAGTTTTTCTCCAATGGTCTAGAAATGACCTAGAACACGAGCTGTCGTTTAACATGTTAAAAATGTAGGGTAGTGTAGGGAAAAATCGAGCTGCTGAACCCCACTTCAAATGCTTGTCAAATGATAGTAAGTCTCATTGTTTTTCAGAAAATCAATGGTTTTATTGCATTGTCACACCATAAATGTTACATTTTGGGGTAAAAAAGACACAATATGTGCATGTAAAACAATAGGAATACCAATTAGTGCTGTGGACCCTATAGAACTGTTTAGATGTTGACGTCACGATATCGATTCAAAAAATTGACCTGCCCACTTCTTACGGTGATATTTTCATGGCGTTCCCAAGGGAATTCCGGTTGTTTTACATAATTAAATAATAGCAAAGCTTTTTAAGTTGGATAAATTATCACTTGACTATCTGTTCTTTCTCGGAATGGTTCAATTTACCTTGTGACTGTTTTCATCTCCGAATAACAAGTGATTAAAGTTGGAATCTATTTCACGTGATCCTCAATGGTGAAAAAGTTTCTGAGGCGAATATCATAACTGCTTCGTCGTTGACGCTGACCTCCTCCAGACTGACTTAGATCGACTTAGTAGTTGGGAGCACGAGTGGCAGATGTCCTTTAACACAGACAAATGCTTCACGCTCAGAATAACAAACTCACAAAACACACTACAACATGATTATAGACTCAATAATCAGGTCCTCCAAGAAACTAAATCCCATTATTATCTAGCTACCAATAGCCTATGAAATGGAATTCTCGTGTAAATAATTTCTCAGCTAAAGGCAATAGAAATCTTGACTTGTTCAAGATACATTAAACAACTTGCTTATTTTTCATTGGTACGACCTTAACACGAGTAACCTACTGTGGTGTTGTATGGGGCCCCACATATCTGAACTCATAACAAAGCCTGAACGAGTACAACGTAAGGATGCTCGTTTTGATTTAAACAATTACGATCAAATGAGTAGTGTCACCAAGACGTTGCAGGATTTAGACTGGGAAACGTTGACCACCAGAAGAAAGAATAATAGATTGTCTGTCTTCAAAAATCTTGCCAAGGGAACCTTGCCATCCCGGTCAATACCTTATATACTGCGCCCGTTACTTCGACCCACACGCAAGTATAATAGCAAATTCCTTATTAATATTCGGACAAAGATTACGGACGCCATATATAAATATTCTTATTACCACGGACAGTAAACAGAGTGGAAATTGCTTCCCCAAACTATTATTTCTACCACGGACTCAAAATCTTTAAAAGACTGTTGGGATGTTGAACTGTAATCCAGTAGAAGTAGAAATAATACAAAAATGACTGTCTTTGTTTCTTATATGAAAGAAGCTGATAAGCATTTTTTAACTTCATACTTTACTATTAAAGAGCACATTAAAAACATCTTATATATAATTTATTTGCCAGTCTCTGATTCACAGTTCTAAAATTAAATTAGTCTATCTTCATGTCCACGATGTACCCAATTGTTTCGTTGGCGTAGACGCATTAGGGGATTTTGTTAACAGTTTTGCTTCTGATTTCTTATTTTTGTTCGTCGAATTCCGAACAGTTAAAACTTGCGTATCCGGTGTTACAATAATTCATCGTCCCTGGCAACGTTAATGTTTTGACGCACAAATGAAATATTCGCTCCTTGTAATAAGTCAGTCAGCTTCTCTTTTACGTTATAGTAAATAATTAATTGAATTTTACGGAATAGCGGTTTTAATCTTGGTAAGAAATTTTTGATATGACAGCGATTGAAGGGGCTTGGTCCGATTTTTCAAAATTTAGCTTTCAATATCATATGAATGAAGACCACTAATGATGGCTAAGTTTACAAATTTCAGCTAAAGCGGTCAAACAGCTTTGATTTTATAGGCAATTTAAATTTAGTATTTCAGCACCGGTTATTCGATACTATGTTGAATTAATTATGGTTATTATAATCAGACACCTTTTCATATGTATTTCCAAAATAGAACAGAATTAACAATGCTCCTTTAATCAAATCTTATTATTTTTATACAACTGTTACTGCATGGAACAGAAAAGGTAATAGTTTAGTCAAACAGTCATCTAAAAACGAATATTTATTTTGTTCAACTCGCCCTTGCACAGTTACGAGCGGTGTTTAGCACGTCTAGTAGGACCACGGGAAGTGAGCTACGCCCTTGCTGCTTAGTTAATCTCGCTGTCCGTGACCCTTTCAGACGGACTAAACACCGCTCGTGACTGTTCGTACGATCAATTGTGACCATAGTATTACTTGATTGTTAAGGCTACAGTCCCTAAATGGGTGCCATTTTTGCCAACGGCATCTTTACTGCAACTTTTTACCTACTTACACATATCAGAATAATACAATTTTTGGCGTACATACGTAATAGAGTCTCTAATTTATACATGAAACTTTAGTAGTGATTTCACGTCCATTATCAAGGTCATAATTACGTCAATAAACTACTTCAAAAAATGTACACCTTTTTCGCCGAAACCTTAAAATTTTATGATGTTCGAACAGTTCACCTGTTTTCAAATTTTGACAGGTTGTAGGCTTGATACTTTTTAGTGAATTACAAATAATATTTTATAAATGTATTGTGTTGATTTTGAATGATAATGTAACAAACCCGCGTTGGTTTGCCCTAAAAAACGGGCGTGAATTATGACTCTGAACTCGCCCTGTTTGAGCTGTGAATAGCCTGATTTTACTATCTACATTTTGTATGATATATGCATTTGCATAATTTACTTTCAAATTGAGCATTCCAATGAGGCAAAAATTGCAATTTTTATGTTAACAAAAGACAAATACCATTCTAATGTTTATGTTTTAGATTTTAGTTCACCATCTCAACGCTGCCTTGATAGCCCAGCGGTAGATCTCTCACTTCGTAATGCATGACCAACCCCCGCCATAACCCATGGTTCGGTCCCCGCAAAGGCAGTGGAAACTATTTATCTTTTAAAAAAATAGTTGGGATTCACATTTTCCTGAGTATATGATAATATTTTTGTCATAATTTTCCAATTTTATTTTGAATGGAACGTTATCAATCTAATATCCATACAATCGTGAAGTAATTTGACAGAAAACAGTAGCTAATTATTCACACTCCACTTTTGCAATGGTTGTCAATTTGAAGGGTCCATATGAGATCCATTATTGTTCATATTGTACGTAAATAACATTACTTGTGACGTTACTTCTGCATCAAACGTTCTTCATTTCCTATTGTTTGCTGATGACACCACTATTACTTATTCACATAAAGATGTCAATAGCAATATGAACATCGTAAATGATGAATTGAGTGAAATTATTAGTTGGTTTTAAGAGCAAACAAATTATCAGTAAATGCCAGCAAGACTAACTGCATGATTTTAGGCACACCTCATATGACTTCGTCTATCGTTAGCGAAAACCTATAACTGTTCTTCTAAAAGGCACTCTTCTTAAAAGAGTCAACCCTCGGTTGTTGCAACCCCCCCTCTAAGGTTTTTTCTCCGCACCATAAAAACGCAAAAGCAACCGACCCTAGGCTTTTGGGTAATCTCTTTTACATCCTTTGCGGTCATCTTGATGAAAAAAATTAGGGGGGTACCACCTAAGGTGGGGTTAGGGTAGGCCGTCAAAGTTGGGGTGTAAGGGGGGGTTGTTGCAATCCGGCGACATTTTTGACCATTTTTTAATTGCCATTTTGAAACAAATACGCATGCTATGAGGCTGAAACTTGTAGGCCATGTTAGAATTGCTATTTTCCTCCATTATATGCAAAAAACCCGACTAAATTCCGTTATTTCGAAAAAAATTGATTTTGGTGGCCATTTTTGCCAAAATTTAGATTTTTCAGATTTTCGACCTTTATGACGTCATAATTAGGTAAAGCCTCGACCGATATTTGTGATCTTGGTATCGTTGGATAGGGGAGGACCATATCTATCTATTGACAGTAAAACCAAGTTCATAGGGAGTTCCGTTCCAAAAATTCAGGAGGGGTTGTAACAACCCCCTTCCTGGTTAGACGTGTTACAAAAAATGGCTTGGTTAGACGAGGGTTAAATGTACAAATTTTTAGGCGTGCTTGTCGCCAGGGGGGGGGGTAACTGATATTGATTTCCGGGTAACCAACCGAGTTCCGCAGGTTCAGAAGGTGATCCTATAGGAGACCAACAATTGACAAAAATGGGTGCAATGATACCCTATCTGAGATCATACATCTATCATATCTGTTCGAATGGATACCCTATCCGAGACCATATCTGTTCAAATGATTACCCCATCTGAGACCGTACGCAAATGTGAGGAAATATTTATTACAAGAAATAATTGGTAAAAATAATTGTGCACCATTTGAACACTTTTAAGAAGTGCTTCTAGGTATTTGAAACACCTTTATCGTAATTTAAGACACCATTATTATTATTTCAACCATTCTGTATTAGTTTGATACCCTATCAGAGTCTCGAAAGAGAAATTTGATACCATATGTAAGACTTGCACAGACTGCCAGGTCGATTTTGAAACCCTATATTGCAAGTCTTGAGACCTGTCCAGGTCTCACCTTTGTGGTAACGCAGGTGGTTACCCGGTCAGTTACCCGGGGGGGGGGTCTTATCGACGAGTGTCTCACGTGGAAAAATCATATTGATTGTATTTCTAAAACTATCTCTCGCAATAATGGTGTCATCAACAAACTGAAATTTTCTATTCCAACACGAATTCTACATACACTTTATTGTACTTAAATCCTACCTTATATTAACCATGTTAACTATGTTAATGGAGAAACACGTTTAAATTGTATGTTGATAAACTAGTAAAGCTCCAAAACTGGGCAATTCGAACAGTGTGTAAGAGTCAATACAGGAGTCATACTGGACCATTATTTGCTAGTAACAATGTTCTCAAAATTAATAATTTGTATGCATTAGAACTATAGGGTTGTTTTATGTACAAATACTCAGTATGGCACTCTTCTTAAAACGGTTAAATGTACAATTTCTAAGCGTGCTTATCGACGAGTGTCTCACATGGAAAAATCATATTGATTGTATTTCTAAAACTATCTCTCGCAATATTGGTGTCATGAACAAACTGAAATTTTCTTTTTCAACACGTATTATACATACACTTTATTGTACAGGGCGTCTCAATAAAAGTGTTACACTCAGAAATAGCTTGTTTACGCCAGGAAATCGTGTAGTAATTTACACAAATTTGATGTCAAATTCAAGATAGGACCTATCTTTCCAGTACAATTCACCCTATTACGATATATTTAGTCAATCTGGAGATATACGCAATTGTTTGCAGGTAAGCGAAATCCACTCTGTGTCACTTTTCAATATAGCGATAGAAACATGTTTCTGAATAACATTTTCAAACAATAGCATCGTGTAAAATAACAGCATCCGTAAAGCCACTGCAAATCTAAGCGGGTGATTCTATTGAATGATGATCTGTGGATGTCGGCTAGAGGGTTGTATTTGGCGGAGATGGTGGGATCTGCTTGGAGAGCACACCGTACTCTGTCGATATAAGAACTGATATTCAGCTGTGTTCTTACAGTTTTTGGTCTTCCCGAGTTCAAGTTGTGACTTTTGGTAGTTCCTTGTCACCACTTGACGAACAGGTAATTTCCTATCCGGAAACTTCAGGCTGGAATTGTCTGATAACTTCTGCAGCATTTCGCGTTTCATGATACTGCAACACCATGAACCCTCTCTCATCGAGAGTAAATTGCAACTGTTGCCAATTTCCTGCTGCCATGTTTCTTTTTTAGGCACCAACATCCATCTGACAAGATTACTAAAGATCATGATTAATGCACTTTCTGTATGATAGGATAGTTACATTATTGTAAGAACAATGCACTAATTATACCAGTGCTTATTGATAGGTGCAAATCAATTATTACATAACAGTTTTCACACATTTTACACATATTTCATTGCTATTGTTTGAAAATGTTATTCAGAAACGTGTTTCTATCGCTTTATTGAAAGTGGCACAGATTTATTTCGCTTACCTGCAAACAATTGCGCATATCTCCAGATTGACAAAAGTTATCGTGATGGGGTAAATTGTACTGAAAAGATAGGTCCTTTATCTTGAATTTGACATCAATTTTTATAAATTACGACACGATTCCCTGCCTAAAACAAGCAATATCCGAGTGTTACACTTTTATTGAGACGCCCTGTACTTGAATCCTACCCTATATTAACTATGGCATAACTATAAGAGTCACTACAGAAGTAGTGACTTCTAACCCTAATACTGAACCATTATTTGCTAGTAACAATGTTTTCAAAATTAATGATTTGCACGCATTAGAACTGGGGTTGTTTATGTACAAATACTCAATAAGCGATCTTCCTGAAACCTTTAACAACTTGTGTTTTTTTTTCAAAACGCTCTGATATCCACGACTATCCAACAAAACATGTCAATGACCTTAATATAACCAACAATAAAAATCTTTCTGACCATGGAATTCGTTCTAGCGGCCCCATTCTTTGGAACTCGCTTCCTAAATCATTGAAAGAATCCAAAACCACAAAGCATTTTCGGGATGTGTTTAAGCAATCCCTCATTGAAACGTACAATTAAAGCTTCACTTAATTTTATTACTACTTGCTCAGAGACACCCAGCGGTAACCCTAAATTATATCGATTTTGCCGACGACATAGCCTTGCTAGAATCATCAATGCAAAATGCACAGGCTCAGTTGAACAGAACAGCTATTGAGGCAGAGCATCTTGGCCTCATCATCAGTGTACCTACGAGTACATGACCATAAACTGTAACCCTCAACCACCTCTAGAGGTATATAACCAACCAATATGTCATGTAACCAACTTAAAATACCTAGGATCCATGATGGCCAACAGCAAAAGTGACTTTATTAGGAGGAAGGCTCTGGCATGGGCTGCTTTCTGGAAGCTAGAAAAGGTCTGGAGAAGTCCATCCATCTACATTGTCACCAAAATCAAGCTTTTTAACACCACCTGTGTCAGTATATTTTTGTATGGATGCGAGTCCTGGATAATATCTTCTGATATGGAGAGAAAGACAAATGCATTTGCTACATCGTGTTATAGAATAATGCTTAACATCAAGCGTCTGGATTTTGTAAGCAATGCACAAGTCTACCAGATGACCGACACCCAGCCCCTCATTAAAACTGTAAGGCAACGTCAGCTTCGCTTCCTTGGTCATATTCTGAGAATGCCAGAAGATGAGCCAGCAAAACGATACGCTCTCTTTGAACCAAGACATGGCAGGAGGAAACCTGGCTGTCAAAGGACAAGTTATCTGTCATACATCCAGATTATCCTAGGAGATATGGATCATTGCCTACAGACAGCAAACATCACCGCAATGGCAACTGATCGAAAAGCTTGGAAAAATCTTGTAGTCGCCTGCTCCGCAGTCGAATGATGATGATGATGATGATGATGACTTGCTCATATCAGCTTGCTCGTTATTTTTTCGATTTTTGAGCATGTCATTTTCCTGTCTTGTTTTTCTCGTGTTGTAATTTATGATATTATTGTTCTTTAAGGTTTTTTTTTCAAGGTGTAGACTACTTTAGAGTCCTCTTTAGCCTCCCAGTCTACTCCTCCATGGTAGTATTTTCATTATTTTAATGTTTTGCTGTGTTATCTGTATTTTGAATGGAAATAAACTTATGCTTATTATGCTTATGCTTATTCTTGATAGTAATAGATGTGAATATCTAAGAGCTTGGTGCATCTGGGTTAGGGGCATCCTGAGTTGACCACTCATGGAGGGGAAAGGGAAAAGGACAAAAGAAAAAGGAAAGGAAGTAGGAAAGGAGAGAAAAAAGAAAAGAAAAAAGGAGAGAGGCAGCTCTGGGAGAGGAAATAATCTTTACCCTTACTCCTCAACTTGAACTAATAATAATAATAA
>JXSR01S039418.1:0-14116 GCA_000969725.1 Ophiothrix spiculata | reverse complement strand
AAATTCGGGCTTGAAGGTAATCAGTAGACTACCAAGTGGTATATATTAACATGTTTAAATGAAATGCACACAAATGTGATTAAAGAAAACGGAAAAATAATATACCCCATGACAAATAGAGAACTGTTGTAAGGGATATGATTTCATATATGTTCAAATAAGAAGATTTTTAACCAGTTTGAATCCTTCCAAATCAATGTGTTGAACAAAATGAAGGCCGAAATTAATGCCTTATGTAATATAATAATTAACAACAAGCCATTTCAGCAGGGAAGTTGGCAACTGCAAACCCTGCACTATGTAAATTTCATTTTGGTATATAGTATCGCCTAAACAAAACTGCAAAACCGTATTTGCCTATCCTGCGATGAATTGAGTAACATTCTTGTGTAAAGTTGTCATTACATTAAATGCATTGGTTTGTAAAATAGTGAGGTGTTGTATATATATATAGCTAACTCGCGTTTCCTGAAAGTAATTAAATTTATCCAATGACTAAATATGTCGAGACATTCTATACGTAAAATATTGGATACCGTGCTTCTGGGAAAATTAAGTTTGATATAAATGTGTTTATATAGATGTTATAAAAATAAAGTTATTTTTACTTGTGATTTGCTTTGGGTTTCCTGAAAGTTATTAAATTTATGCAATGGTTTAATCTACTAATGAGATTGGGAAAATAACGTAACAACATGCTGTAATATTGAGTGGCTTTCATGTTTGTTGTTCTATACGATGTAGAATAAACTCTGGGCATTGAACCTGTTCTTGCCATATCGGTAGTGGACGAACTTTATCTAATAAAGCAAAAGTGCAGAGAGAGCCACTTATCTAGCAATCCTACTATTTTTGGATATTCCGCGATAAAAGGCTGAATGTTGCCTTAATTTATCGCTGACATTTTTCATATACTGTGTTTAACCCTCGATTATCTAACCCCAGCAATTTGTAAGTCGCCATTTTGGACACAATATGTAAGCATGCTATAAAGCTCAAATTTATAGGACATCTTTAAATCATTAAAGATACACTTTAAGGTGACAATCCGATATTCAGAACTATTATATTTGGTGGTCACTTTTGCCAAAAATCCTGATTTTCCCATCCCATGTACTTTATGACGTTATAATTACATTACGCCTTGGCCTATTATGATAATACTGGTATGATTGAATAGACAACCATATCCATTGGTAGCAAAACCAAGCAAAATTCAAGGGGGTCGCAACAACCTGCCCCTACATCCAAACTTTCAGGGACTTTCCTTCCCCACCTTAGGTGATACCCCTAATTTTGTTTAGAAAACTGACCGCAAATGATGTAAAAAGTCCTAGAGTCGGTTGCTTTTGCGGTTTTATGTAGCGGAGAAAAACTAGGGGGTTGTAGATAACGGGCTTATAATTGAGCTAGTGAATAACTCTATTTTTCAAATCGTAATCGATTCAGCTGTTAATCATGTTAACATGAATTGGAGACAAATTATGACCCGTATTCACAAAAGGGAAATAACTTTATTCCAGGAACGTTTTACAGTTATTCCATTGATGACTTCATCTAGTTTAGGGCTGTGGACTATCTCTATTCTGAGAAAGAGTTATCAACGATTAAAGTGAGACACATTTGTGAATTATAAACATGAATACGGGGCTATGTGATTTCTAGTGTAGGGCCCAGACTGCAGCTTTAAGGGGGATCATCTCCTGTAGCCCAATCAAGGAACTTGACTTGAAGTGGATGCAAAAATTGGGTTAGTAGTGCTTCAGTCACATAAGAAAGAGTAGTCAACCTAACTTCAGCCGAGCTGACACGCTAAGGCAGAAAAAATCCACATAAGAGTTTTACGATTCACAGCAAAACATATACAAGTTAATGCTTAGATCACATAAAGGAAACTTCTTGGCCGAGTTGTAAAACCATTCATACGGTCACATAAACACCTGACCGATTTGATAAGAACTATAATATGAAGCCAACATGAGGTATCACATTATTTTAGAAACGTGGCAATGTATCACGACTAGTGCTGGTATCCGCAAACATTTTCATTATCGATAAACCCCTAAAATCAAACCATCGGCGTCGACACTGTCGACAATGATTTTGTCAAATGCAGCATTAAAAGCGTTTGACATTAGTTATAGTGATCAAAAATATGGGTTTGGTATTTTTGTTTTGTCAATACAGCATTAGCAGACAATAATTTTTGTTAATGCAGTATTATAAGATATTAAAATCGCAATGCTGAATTCTTCACACTGTTTCGATATTGAAATAAAACACAGGGAAGTGCAACGTACTTTTCTCCGATAGATGTAGAATTTTATAAAATCCAAAGCACGAAATAGTAGTAATTTCTTTTGATCAATTCATAACTATAAACAAATGAATATGTGCTAAATTAAACGTCGATGTAAAAATATATCCTGAGACGAGTAAGATATCTCATTTACGTTTTTTCATGTTAAGCTTTCTAGTTTTCTTAAGTAGTTTAGGTCGTCACAGATATAATTAAGTTTTCCGAAGAATGACAAAACGGAAAAGCTTGAGCAACTGGATAAGTAACACATAAATCCATAAATATACCTACAAATATTTATGTGTATTTTTCTAAATTCCATTTTGCACGAATAGTCAAATTATATTCATTATTGTCATTGTAAATAAATTCCAACAAACAAGTAATATTATGTTTAAAAAATGGTGCTGTTTACAACGTTAATGATGTTATGATGATATCTACAGGAAAGTTACTTGTTTAGAAATAAACCTCTATGTTTAAACGAAATTCACGTTTTTCCTTTGTTTTTCGTGTGTTTCCCTCTCTTTTGAGTAAAACTTTTCAATTGACAACAGTGTAAGTTTAAAGCTCAAAATTCACATTATGTAAAAGAATGGCAATAATACAATAAGCAATCAAGTTGATCATATACCAATGTTGAACATTAACCCTCGTCTAGCCAAGCATTTTTTGTAACACCTTTAACCAAGGTGGACCCCACAACTTTTTTAGAACATAACCCCATATCAAATTGGTTTTGCTTTCAATAAAATGGTGTGGTCCTTCCCTAACTAACGATACCAAGATCACAAAAATCGGCCTAGGCGTTACGTAATTATGACATAATAAATGTCTTTCAGGAAAATTGCCTCCAAAATCAAATAAAGAACGGCAATGATAACTCTAACATGCACTGTAAGTTTCAGCCTCATAGCCCGGATAGAAAAACTTTACAATTTTTGATTAGAAATCACTTTTCACGTACAAAGTAACAAACGTATGACTGAAAAACCTGCTTATGTGGTCGAATAAAATTATAAAATACGTACACAAAATGAATTTATTCACACGTAATTCTTGGTAATTGGTTTATAAAATCGTAAATTCCAGATCTAAATGTTTTATAAGTATACAAAGACCAAAATGTAGGCTTACATAGACTGATGGACGCAATGATGAGTAATTACGATTTATAATTATGCTCAATTTACAAAAGCTGAGAAATTAGTTTGTTAACAATTTGTAAATGAAGGATATGAACAAGTCTATTAAAAACAAGGTAAGACTCTCTAGTAAATTTGGCTGCATGTATCCTTTGTGAAATTCCCCCCCATTTGTTTTTATGATAGAGTTTTTATGATATCGTTGTAATAAAGTAATAAACTGATTCTTTTTTTTATTAATAGCCCTTTTCTATTACAGAAATATTACAAGAAGATAATAGCGTGGTAATATTATTTGATTATTGTTCGCTCTAAGGAAATATATATATTGCAAAGCAGAAATTTCCTTTTCCCTTTACAAGCATTGATATGGCCTTAATGAGCAAAGACAGCTGCGAAGTAACTTAATTTACCTGTCATTCAACTAGCACATAACAGACTAGTTCAGTTTAATTACATTTTTTCCCTTAGGTATAATTGTTAAGCAATCACCCATGACACATCACTGGGATTTGTTATATCTATCTAATAACCTGGTCAAAATTAGTGCTGGGGATGAATTCACTCAGTTGATCAAGAAACGAAACGTGGGTGTTTCTTGCAATGACTTTGCCACACTTAGAAAATCTATTCAGAAACAAATGAAAAGGCCAAGTAAAATGCATTCAGTTGTAAACTGGATGAGAGCATACTGGAACCAAAAAAGGTTTTGAACATTCCTGACAGATCTGGAATATAATACATACAAAGTCAAGTTCTAAGACCAAAATTGTCCAAATTTGTCAGATTCTTTTGGGAGTTTTTACTCTTGTAAAAGTGACTCCAGCAATGGTTTCGAATTGGGTATTTTGGCAAAGAATTTACTGAGAAATTGCGCGGAACAACTCTGCCCACTTATCATTCATATGGTTATCCATCAAATCTAGAACTATTCCCAAGGATTTAAAAACTTGAGAAAAATTCTTCTTTCTTGAAAAAAGCAGCCAACAGGAAGTGGATATTCTTCAGGAACATGTTTTATCATATTGGTCTCAACTTGATCAAGGTAATTATGTTGCTATGTTTCTCGTAAACGGCCAGAAAACGGGTTCTTTTCGCGAAACCGCTTTTTAGGTGTCGGACCCCCCCCCCCCCCCCCCCCCACCTTGACCACTAACCGGCGAGTGGCCGACCTTGACCACTTAAGTATTAATATGAAGGTATGGGAATTGAAGGGGTAGACTTCTTGGGTCTTCCTGACATTTCGACATTTTGATGTATATATATGTAATGTTGTTTTTCTTTTGTCTCTGATTACTGTTTAAATTGATTCATATTAATTTGGCGGATTTTGCCCTCCCCTCCCTCGAAAAAAAAAAATACAAAATACAAAATAAAATAAAATGTCTTGGTGTATAAATAGTCAATGTGCCAATGCAATAACGAGGTCATACCGATGTGTTGCAAAGTCGTGACTACCAGACATCGACCGACTGTCGGTTATTGTGTTACCCATATATGTTCGGAACTAGAGATAGATACCATGTGTTGCGTTTGGCCAGGTGAAGGAACTACCTGTACATTTATAGATGTCGTGGCGCATCCAAGAGTGAGGGAAGCATGATCGGCCACATCACATACCGACGTGCTTCTGAGCGTCTCACATAACCAGGAACCCAGTGTAATGAAATACAGCGTCCGTGTGACTGAAATGTCCTAGCTACTGTTAAATTGTGTAGAACGTTCTTGTACATGTGCGATCAATAAATCATCGATTGCGACTTATTCCGTGTAGTTCAATTAGACATGGACTCCTGGTTATGAGGGACACTCAGTCGCATTACACCGGGTCTAATTGAACTACATGGAATAAGTTGCAATACATAATGTATTGATCGCACATGTACAAGTACGTTCTACACAATTGAATAGGAGCTAGGACTGTCAATCACACGGACGTTTGTGCTATTTTGAGGTTTACATTTTTGCGAAACTTGGCACATAGGGATATTTTAATGTCTTTTATATGTGACCTAATTTTCCGATCGTTAAATTGATAATTCTTTTAGATATTGATTAACTTATTTTGACGCATAGGTCATTTTGATGATTTCATGATATCACATACAGACGCAATTGCCGAAAATCTATAATGCACAAGCTCAGATTGTCGTATCTGTATTTGCAAATACGACAATACGTATCTGTATTTTAAACAAACTAATATAATAATTACACGTGTCTGTAAAAATTTAAATCGAAAATTTTATCTGAAGAGAGTAACTATATATATTTTCTAAATATCTGTTCATTTATAAACTTTAATTACGTTTGCAATGCTGGTCAGGACTAATCAAATATATATAACTTGTTTAATAAGAAACAAATATCCCCCGACTAATGCTACATCCTCCGAATTGGAATCGTGTTTTAGTATCAGTTTACAAGTTCAATTGCGTCCATGTATCACTGAAACATACATAATGTATTATATAAATCGAAATCACTACTAAACTAATGTAAGATGATATATACAGCGTGCTTATATCAACCTAAGAAAGTAGTTTTCACATTAAGTAATTGCATTTGTTCAATGTACGCAACTTACTCTTCAAATTCATTTTCACCCTTTTTTTATTATAGTCAAAGTTAAATACTCGTAGATTTCTCTACATTTGTAACAAAACCAAAATATTCTAAACATTATTAATTAAAAGAAGGCTTAGCTATAAAAAGTTGTTGAAAGTGTTGTTGTTTATATTTTAAAAATGTTTTTTTTTTTTTTAAACAATCATATAAATTTTAGATCATCACTCAACCTTGTTTAAAAGATATTTTGTCCCAATTAAAAAAAAAATCAACAACTGATGTTTAAATGTTTAAATAAATTGTTTATTTTCTGAACAAGTTGTTTAATTTTTAAACAAGGTTGAACGATAATCTATTGATACAACGGTTGTTATTTTTTTTCTAACAGTGTGCTTTATTATAATTTTTAAAATGAATTCGGTATTAACAATCTTTATAGCAGAAGGTATTTACTGAAAAGTTAACACCTATTCGCATTTATTCAAATTTCGTTACAGGCATTGGCCTTTTTCCAGTGCAATGTGGCTCTGTCGCATTGAAATTGAATGTTTATATTCTACCAGGTGTCCCAAAAAATGGTTACATGTAGAAAAATGACCGTGTGCTAAAACTACAGTGGTTAGAGAAACAAGACTTTGTACACCTTTTATTACAACCCTCTTCTAGACACTTGATATCACAGCAATATCAGTTTTTGAGTTATTAACAAAAGTAGATACCTATGTCAAAAACATATTTGTTCAAAATTCAACAAAATCGGAAGTATGTTCGTTTGATGTAATTTTAACCATCGTTCAATCCCATGTGAACTTAAAATTGACAACCTAAACCTAGCTTGTTGTATACCATAGTATAGGGTATGGTTTCATCTTCTCATTGATACCAAAATCATGAAAATTGGACAAGCTGTTACGTAATTATGACGTCATAAATTACTACAGGTCTGAAAATTATGTCAAAATTTAATTTTAGGCAAAATGGCCACCTATTCAAAACTTTGCTATTTCTGCTATTTCTAAAATGTCGATCGGACTTTTGCTATAAACTAAATTTATTAATTATAATTTAAACATGTCCTGCGAGTTTAAGATTATCTCTTTCAAAATTTACACAAGTTTGCAGTTAGGTTAAAGAATTAACGTTACCCAGGAAAATTCTATTGTGCTTTATGCGTATTCATCAACTTTCGCGCCACAACTTGATTGACAGGTTCAATATAAAAAACTCATTCTGGAATGCATGGAATGCAGGTTTCCCTAATTTGCATAATAGATATACTGAAAGAGAGTTCAATTAATATTCATTAAAGATTGTATCAAATTTGATCTAATATAAAGTCTGATCATGATCATTTAGACAAAAATGCACATTAAAATATCACAAAACGTGTATGCTTATTATAGTGTTGAATTTTGAACAAATGCGTTTCTGACATGGGTATCTACCTTTATTAATAACTCAAAATTTGATAACGCTGTAATATCAAAATTTTACGAGTATCTAGATGAGAGATGTAATATAATTTGTGCAAAGTTTCGTTTCTCTATCTGCTATAGTTTTAGCACACGGTTATTTTTCTACATGTAACCATTTTTTGGGACACCTGGTACATCTACAAAAATGTGATTATCTAACACTATTAAATAATTTTGAAGAAATATCCTAATTGCAAAAGAGATTATTCTTTTGCTCTACCCGGTATTGATACGGCCTCAATAAGTTAACACAGCTGCGAAAAAAATTTACCTGTCATTCAGCCAACACATACCAAACTAAGAGAGTGTAATCCTTATATTTCCCTTTATTTCTCTTGAGTGTTATTGTAAAGCAATCGCCCACGAGACATGAATGGAATTGGTGATATCTAACAACCTGGTCACATTTTGACATTCAACTTGCCGTGAGATTACGTCATGTTAAAGGTGTCATAACGTACTGAGTTTAGAGGTTGTCGAAAGAAAACTGACATCGGTCAGTAACCAATAGCTGTCTATGCGAAAACCAGACGATGGGTTTAACAACTTGTCAGCTGGAGATGCTTCCAAACATTGTACAAAGGGTTGCCTTGGGAGTTACAAAATTGCAGTTTGTAAACGGTGTCTACGGTCACACAACAACCGATGACCACCGCAAACGCAAGTAATCAACGACCTCATACGAATGTTTTGATCTTGCGGATCACAATTATTAAAATAGACATTTTAAATTTGATAAAGGTCAACACAGCTTGCTTTTTAAACACACATATAGGTAGCACACATGCTCAATTTACTATTCTGGTATGAATGTCACGTAAGTGAGGAACACAATCTTGTTGTTGTTGGTGTTGGGATTAATAAGTCACCACAAAATGATGTTCCTTAATAGCGAATGCTCTTTTCAATTATATATATAACTGTGCAACATTATCTTGGGCATTTAAAATTTTATTTACATCCAAACAGCTTTTTAACACTTGTACACGCATAATCAATTCATTACTCTAGTGTGAAAGGCTTGTAAGCGTGAAACATGATGCGATATACGGTGCTAGCATTAAGTCACCACAAAATGATGATACGTATTTGTAGACGATGTTCTCTTCATTTAAAAAAATACAGTGCAAGATGATCTCGCCCGAGTTGAACCACAATAATTTAAATATACATTATACATTGTATTTACTTCCAAACAACTTGTGTACCACATTTATAGGTTTATATAGGTACACATGCAATGTATTCATTTTGATCTTTTATTGTAAATTGCACGTAGGTGAAACAAGAGATTGTTATAATGCATGCTAGTATTCAGTCTCTATGAGATGGTACTTCGAGTGGTTGGAGTTGAAGATTCACTACATAGATGTAGTAGCTTAATCACAAACAATTTTAAGTTTCAATAGACAAATGTTGCAATACTTTCTTCACTGTTGTTGGAACCCTATAGAAATAGGGACATTTTATATGGTAATGTCAAAATAGATTGCGCTATTCATAAAAATCAATTTCAACATGCAAATTTGTTATGTACAGCCAAAATTAGATATGCAAATGAAACAACTGACGTCAAGAACAGTTTGCTCATCATTTTCGACCAAAATCTTCACAAATCAAAAGCATAATCGATAATCAAGGATAATCAATAATTTGAAATATGTATAGCGCCCTCTTTTTTGGCACAAATCTGAATTCACTTAATATACCAAAAAATAGGCTTTAAAGTATCTAAATTGCAACCAAAGTGAATTTAACTTTAAGAATAGGTTAAAAACTTTATCTTGCAATACATCACAGCTATTAGTACAACTTTTTCAACTTTTTGTGAAGTTAATTTTGAAATTTCGTTACAAAATGAATAAATGTCCGCTTCAAACAACAGTGTCTTGCAGACGTGTAATTTGCTTACAGACACATTATCTGAATGTCGGCCTCAAAAGAAAAAGAGGTCTATACTCAATCAGATAGCTTGACTTATCACAGACTCATGACATCAGCTACTATTCAAAAGGTAGGGGCATTCGAATATGTTCCCTAGAAGAAAATGTCTTTACAATTATGGTTATTTTAATTTTGCGTTTATGTTTTCTCTAAAGATGTACATTTCAAAACAGATAATACATTTGCTTTTATAAACTGTAAATCAATACAAGCTTAACGAGTTGAGACAGTTGCGAAACGGCTCAATTAAACTATCACTCAAAACAAGTCAAGCAGACTTGATCAAATTTAATTACACTTTTTTGTGTAGCCTACGTAATCGTAAACAAAGCAACCACGTCGCTAATGATTTTAAACATTATACTGCCTTTTGTTACATTTGTAAGCAGTATCATATAAATTGATTTTCGTTAATTCGAGATTTTTTTCTAGAAAAATATAGCCAGATATAGCTACTGCTTCCGGCTTTTTTTTTTAATACTAAGTGAAAGGATTCTTAACAAACAAACTTTATATCAATAATCAAAAAAATAAAAACAATATTGAAGGGATATTAAAACTTTATTTTGTTTTTATTCCAATATCAAGGATTTTTTTCAGAAAAAAATACATATCTTACAGTATTTCAATACATAAAACGAGCATTTTCTGTTCAGAATAAAATACTTCAAAATTGGTACATTAGTATTTGGCATTCCGTTTGAGTTGATGCAAATTTTTGTTTTTTGTTTTCCATTATCAACTGACGTAAAATCAATGCTCTTACAGAATGCAGTATGCTCACTTTGTATCAAGGTAGTGTTGCACATGTTGCACCAAACAGTTGTCTTCAATATGATAAGGTTCGAGAGAGTAATTCAAAATACATGTAGTGATATTAACGCGTCTTAAAACATGTTTTAATCATTAAAAATTATTCAAGAAAACTAACAAGAAGATCAGGTTATTTTGCTTAAAAGATTTTTTTCTAAGTTATTAGACTTGGTCTAAGGGAACAATCTGTCTTAGTTAAAATGACATTAATTAAAAGTTAACACTTAAATTATCCGTTAGAATACCACATTAATAATACAAGTGATAGATTCACAGGAAATGTGTTTTTCAGTTGGTCGTGCTAAGTATTATGAACAAAGATTTAAGATACCAGGTGGGTTAATTGACGTATTTTCTCATAAGGCTCTCACAAAAACCTCTTGATTGTAAAGGCTACAACGTGATTATACAATCACACTATTATCGCAAACTATTTTCCCTGCAGTTGAACATAACATGTAAACTGTAAAGTGTATAACGACGTGAATCTAAATGTGTTTTACATCAATCGGTTGTTTGACATTAATTGTTATGCAATAAACTTAACCATTTTTTTTTTCAAGTTCTTTGAACTGCACAAATCTATATGCCAAGTCATAAAGTTTGGGTTATGAAACATAGAGCTGGAATACAATCCTACAACATTACTTGTAGTCTTATAATACAGTAAATACGTGCTTCATGTTCAAAGTTAAATTAAATTACATGCACAATTATTACAAAAAGAGATTTAACTTCATGATTTAAGTTAAACAAGTGTTCAATGACTTACAAAATGCCCCGATAAATACTTTATTGGTCTAAATTATTTCCACTTTTGCGTGCACGTACTCTTCAGACTCATAAGGCATTTAGGAATAGCATTATTTGCTGAAAGGATCGTGTCCCAATCGAATCTTACCTATGTCGATATGCAAGGGGTATCCAGGTACTTTTAATACTACTTTACTTATGAGTAAGATTTATCACAGAAACTAAAACATCAAAAACGTAACATGTATATAATACACAATAATTGTAAAATGCTAATTGGTATTGATTTGTTTCGCAATATTATGTAAAATGTATTCATGTGATAACATGTGAAAATTCATTCGGGAACATGATTTTTGAAATGTTGGCGGTAAAATTTTTTGACGCTACACAAAAAATGTTTTTTTCGGCCGCCATTTCGAGACGGCTCATCCGATTTTCATTGTTTCTGTATTTTGGTCCCTTTATCATTGGCCAGATTTTCAACGTAAAATTCATACCGAAAGGGTGTTTTTTAAGTGGAGTCCCCCACCTCCTTGGGCACCAACGGGTGGGAATTACCTTAGTCACTAAGTGTTAAAGCGTTTATTTTAGTTTCATCTTTATCTCAATGACAAGCTTTGGCGGACCATAACTTGACTCTTGGATATAGGATAAATATGTTGCAAATATGTGGAATGTTAAAATGGCTATGGGTCGACTTTACGGTTGATTTGGATTGGATGGTCACATTTATATCTATTAGGGTAAGATTAAGAGTTTTTACTGTATGTTAAAGTGGACAATTCGTTTTTAATTAACATTTAGGAGTAATATTATTATAGAACTTATTAAGGTTGATCAAATATAAGAAGCGTACATTTTATCTCTTATATTAGAAAAATAGAAATTGTACGATGGTTTATTGCTTTGGATGAGGCAATATCTAAGACTGACGAAAAATAAACTTTTCGAATGCAATATCACGTAGCTGTTAATACAGCACGTATGATGCAACAAAGAGTCTCTGAGTTGGAAATAAAACGTCATTATTATTCATTTGGTTGCATTGTAAAGTGAAAAGCCTATTGCTGGCTGCTCACAAATAAACAGATTCTAAGCTAAAGAATGATTTTGGATATTAGTAACCTTTGCTCTCCTTATTTTTATACCTAACTAAAAGGCCTCTATTTCCTTTAAGTTTGAGAAATTTATTGTTGTTAAAAGGGGTAACAATGATTTTTTAGCTCATTTTCTAGACAGAACATACTTTAAAAAAATAGTACTATGAGGAAATTGGAAATTCGATCCGGGGACCTGTTCACCACTATTTCCAACATCAGCAGCCCGTACCTAGGAATGTGGTTTCCTGACTAATGGTACTTTTTGGCTGTAACGCGTCATATATTTTAAATGTTACTTCGCTTTAAATTTATATATATTTCAGCAAATTACACTTTACTGCATAAGGTAATTGATAATCCAGTTAGGTGTCTATTTGTTCAATTTAAAACTAATGTTCCCAAGTATACTAGTATAAGTATGATATGGGACACACCATCACAACACAATTCATATTAAAATTCCTATAAAAATGAAACTCCGTCACCCAGTTTACAAATGGCGGCTAGAAATCTATTTCATGTCATAAGTCTATTTTCCTGTCAAACAAATTGGTAAACTGCTTTTTGGCATTCGTCAATAAATATAATTAGCTGTTACTCCACCAAAAATATTAATATGCTGTTGATGTAAACTTAGACGATTGAGACAGCTGCGAAACAACTAAATTTTCTTGTCATTTACCTGACACACAACATACTAGGTCAAATTTAATTACAATCTTTTCATTAATTCCCTCGGGTGTCATTTTATAATAATCACTCGTATGCATCATTGAAATATCTTAGATTTAGTCTGTATATAGTTTAATGCGTTTATAATCAACATAACTCGAAGCATTCAACGCCGATATCTAGGAAATAAATAATTATGATTAAACGGTGATAAGGAAATAACTGTTTCTCTTTTTGTATGAAAAAGTGAAAGTGATTCACAGCAGCTATAAATATAATCTAAAGCTAAGCTGTTTTCTTTTTCCCTTTTTTTTTCCCAACGGATTAACCTATTTTTTTTAAATATCTCAATACTTATAATCTCTTTCGTGTTTCATTCAATTGCAATTATGTAATTATGAACTCCTTAGTACGGTTATTTTTTACTTTAAGATCTTCCTTTAATCAGTTTTAGATGCAGGAAACCAGGTACCCGGAGAATAACATACGGAAGAGAGCATTGACTGAAAAACAAATGCACATGCCGTTTAGTGTTTAGTGTAAAGCGAGGGCAGTATTACTGCTCCAACCCGCTTCCCTGTTATATAGATATTTTTGCAATTGAAAAAAAAAATCCATTTGACGTGCTTTCGACAACAAAAGATAATTTGTGGTTTTGATCCTTCTGACCGCTCACATAACACCTTTTGGTTGGCTAAATAACATTTCAAATTTCAAATTGTTTAACAGTTACATAAGTGAATATCATCAGAATAAACTTATTAGTTTGCACTCAGTTTTACATACCGTACTCTAATAATAAAAGAATGCCATTACTGTCTGATTATATTTCACCTTCTCTTTGAAATAATGTTGTTGTTGTTTTAATACAGTTGTAAGGTCCAGCCGATTCTGTGTTATCCAAATACCCAAAGCAATAAAACAAACCAGCATTCACCGTCATTCAATAGCATGTCTGGCGAGATTCGGGCAATGTCATGATTGAGGGTTTATGTAAACTATAAAACAGAATACAAGTATTACACAAAAGCTGATAATTCACTTTGTCAGACAATAGATTTGGAGTTTTCATTGGGTGTTATACATTATATTTAGTCAAATGATTGACGGGTTCGATTCCTGGCCGGACCTAGGTTTTACGTGAATTTAGTTGTCGATCCATGCTCGTCCTCGCAGGTTTCTTCGAGCACTTCGATTTCCCTGCATCTAAAATCGAAATAAGTATTATGTCTTTCACACCATGTCCCATAAATTTAATGTATATGCACTTGAGATTAGCCTGGGTTTCTGTCGAAATAAATAAATAAATAAATAAATAAATAAATAAATAAGTAAATAAATAAA
>JXSR01S039412.1:7089-28180 GCA_000969725.1 Ophiothrix spiculata | reverse complement strand
GTTGATGTGTTGTACAACTAACATAAATGGCAATTTGTGGAGAAAATTTGAGAGATTAAATATATAAGATAATAGATGGATAAATATTGATTGATAAAAATATGAATATAAAAGTCCTTGGCGTTGCAGATTTTCTGCAATAATCACAGAATCTTGGGTATAACGTTGAAAAACACAACTGGAGGGGGAAAAAATCAATGTCAAAAATCTGCCTAAATTAACGAAAAACATGATATTGAGTTGAATGAATTGTTGTTTGAAAACATACTTTTCTTAGAAACTTATGACTATTATTAGATAAGAAGGTAAGTCTTTGATCTCAAGTAGGACTACTCTTGTTATTATCGTAAACTTTCAGCTTTGAAGGAAAAGTAACAAACCAGAAAAAGCACGAACACGATTCTGACATGGACAAAGTATATAGTTTTACATAACTAATACAAATGGCAAGGAACCGAATAATTCATGGTCTTTTATTTAACAAAAATCACAAAGCAACTGACACATCACATAAAAATAGACATAAATAAATATGGATGATGAATTGATATATTCTGAAGATGTTTTATGCAAATTCACTGTTGACAGATTTTCGAATTTACTACATCTTTCATTTGATTAATCTCAATAATTTGTTAAACAAAGGAGAGGGGAAATACCCAAGCACACACATGAGCAAACAAACAATTCAGTAAAACCAGGACAAATAAAAAGAAATATTAGTAGAAACACTGTTATTTGCTTGTTAATTACAATTCATACCTCCTTAAAATGATATTTCTTTCTATAAATTATTTAACTTATTATAAATGAGTGAGATGATACTATATATCAACTATAACCATCTATTCATTTGTAAGCAATTTTATTAGTTCTTAGAAACAGGTTCTTTTTAATATATATGTATAATTCATAACCAGCATCTAAATACAGGGAAATTATAGTGCAAATTATAGTGACATGTATTGTTACTCTTAACTAAAAACAATTGCACATCACACCTGTACTTGTCGACTTGCACTGGTTAACAATACAGCAACGTATCAAATATAGGATATATATCTTGTTATTGTGTTTAAAACCCTTCATGGATTTTACCCTAGATTGCATAACTCCTTTGATGACTGGTGTTTTCATCACTGTGCTCTGAGACTCTGGAACAATCTACCTATTCACATCAGACTTTCAAAAATCATTATCAAACTTCAAAACAGGTGTAAAAACTCATTTGTTCACTGTAGCTTATTCAAATATTCTGTAATATCATATTCGCTGTATTTAGCTGTAATGTATGTAGTTGTAAGTTATTGTATTTCCATGTTATCAGCCAGTGTCTACTTCAGCGCAGCGAGCGGATTCTTTGAAAAATTTCTATCACTATCATTACAAACCTTTAGATGAAAAGAAACTGGGGTTACCACTTAGGGTAGGGTAGGCTATGTGGAGATGGGTTGGAGAGGAAGATTGCAAACCTGTACAATTTTAAGTCACTATTTTGAGAATATCTTTATGCTGTGAAGCTGAAACTTACAAAACATGATAGAATTATCAATTATTCTTTTCTTAAAATCAAATATTTTATAAGAAAATTTTGAATTTTGATTTCTTTCCCACCAAAATGAAAATGTTGTGAAGATCTGCCATGTTGTCCAACATGCTTTGATCGGTTGTGAGGGTTTTAGTTTGTATGGGAAGACAAATAAAGGCCATACCTACCAATTGATAGCAATTATCTAAATTCATGAAAGGTTTGATTCAAAAAAATTTGAGCTTAAAAAATCCCTTCAGGAAAATGCTCGATAGAAGAACTTGGAATAATCAGTTACTGCTAGTCCATTTTAACTCAATATTCACGCAACTAACCTGCCATGCGGATGAAGCCTGACAATTTGTAAGTTAAGGTGTAAAATTTTAAAATGCTTATGTAAATTGTTTTGCTTAAACTATTCTAAAGATTTCCATCAAGAAATTTGACACAAATGAATAAATAATGAACTATTAATTGTTATTCAGATTTATAATAAATATGGATGGAAACTTCTACATCAATTAAAATGCAAGTCAAATTTGATGTCAGAAAGCTATTTGGACAGACATTTGACGCCAATGCTAATAACAATGTACATATCTGTTTTAGGAACTTTTCACATAAGAATATTGACTAAGAGAAATGATATTCAGATTTATTTTGGCATGTGTATTATTTACTTTTAACTGATTTGACATTTAACTCTGAAATGTATTCTGTGGGTTTCCACGACCTGTTTGCTTTGTGTTTACTCACAAGAGTCAAAATGAAGTATGCATTACTGAGGATTAGGCTGTTATGTACATAAAAATAGAAATCAGTATCAAATTAACATTTTATGCTATATCTCAAAAACTAAAATAATTTGGAAGGGAAATTTCTATTATCAATCAGAAAAATACGTACTTTCATTGACATCAAAATTGTACTATTTTATTTGGGCCGGGGAATAAAACATAATCAGATCCCACTTAAAAGATACTACAAAAATATTTTTGTTTGAAAGCTCTTTGAATGAATATCTGTTACCTATAAAATGTAAAATAAATGTACATAATTAATATTGTATCTAATTTTTGTTTTTATAAAACTGTATAGGCAAACTTTTCACATGTTTTGTCATAACTTGTATTCTGCTTTCATCAAATGTCTGCATTAAAAACTCCTTGATTATGATGGAGTTTATAATTTAACATAGAAAATAACTGAATACGCCAGTGTAAGAAACCCCAACTCCAATAGCTCCCTTATACTAAAATAGCATTTCCATGTCAATATCGTAATCATAGTGTCACATTTGACCTTGTAGTTGACTTTTTAGATTGTTATAGTACATTGTTGCTATATTTAGACAGCCATTACAAGAAAACCACAACTCCATGAGCTCCCCTCTGCAACTATATGCTAGAAAAATTATCTAACAATGTCTAAAAAAGTCAACTACCAAGTCAAATGTGACACTATGATTGGGATAAAGACATGGAAATGCTTTATAGTGATTTGAGAGCATTTTCAGAGATTTGTATGCATTTATATTTTACAGAACTTAACAGAATGGAGCTATTGGAGTTGGGGTTTTCTTGTACTGGCGTATTCAATTGTGACAGACAAACCTCTTGTATGTTTATCAAAAACTTAGATAAAAATATGAAAAATATCTGTTTGTTCTAAGGACCATCAACAGAAAATATATGGCTTACTAATTTTTGGACTAGTTTATCTCAGTTTCACTTTTTACTCCATGATAACCTTAGGCAGACTGACAATTGGAAGTTGAGTGTAGTTTATTAAGGTGTCTTTTTAATCGTTATAACATGGTTGTGGCAATTAAATGACAATGACAATTGACAAATCAAAATTGTTACTTTGGTAGAGAGTACACAGCAAAGGGGTGACGTTGTCAATTGCTAAGTTGGTGTTGATAAGTTTACATAGTTGTACAGCACCAACAATATATATTTTTCTAACATTTGTCAGTATGTGGTAAAATTTATCATTTTTTCCCTTTTCATCATATTTCATCTACAATATAAAACACATCAGTTAGAAATAAGATATGCATCATGGCCTAAGGTATCACATTAGATATTACCACCTCTTATCAAAAACTAAAACAAAAAGACCCCCCACCCTTTATGCATACTTATTTCAACACTTTGCTTGAAAGGTAATTTTGCATATTTCTGCAACACTGCCCTTAATATGAAGGATGTTCCATTAAGAACTATTAGCAAATAAACGAGTTGAGAAAGTAGGTCAATTGGGGATGTTTTTACTATATTTGTGGGTAAATTGTCTGTTGTTTATAAAGTCAGATGTTTTCAAGTCAATGTGTATTTGTCATATATAAAGTGTATTTTAATAAGCTTAACATTTAAGCTGATGTAATACTTCACCGATTGGGCAATAAATTCTCTTTATGCTTGTTCAATGCATTAATTCCTGAACACACACTCAAAAGTCGAGAGCGTAGGCGTGGACTGTCACAAGCTTTACACTCTCATGGAAGACTACTGTGTGAATGCTACCATCTTCATAGTCACAAATTAAATCTACAAACAATAGGCTTTTATGTTTTGACAATTTGAATTTACTTCTGCCATGGAATGATTTTTCTGTCACTTTTTTTTCGAGGAATCTAATTTACGTTTTCTCATTTACATTTGTTGGCACGGCAGCAAAAGGATGTTGGCTCGTACATGTTGCTCATTGTAGCATATCTAATGTATACAACTAGTATATATCAGATATGCTACAATGAGCTACATGTAGGGGACCAGTACTGTAGGACATGGCAACTGCATCCTTTTGCTGTGGCTACCCACATTTTATCTATTTTTCCAATCATTTATATTATTTTTTCATAAATAATGAGGTTGAAAATATCTAACTTGACAAAGAGAAAGATTGAAGATGGTAGCCATTTAATTGAAGACTTGAAATGTTAACATCTTTTAATATCAGTGAAATGAAGACCCAAAGCACAACAATTTCCTACTGTTTCCTCGCGTCAATTTCAGATTGAAACATTTCATTCTGCTTGTTCATTTCCTTGCCACCATATATTAGATTTAATCTGTTCATTTCTTAACACAATTACTTGCATTACCTCAAATGTGATAAATATGTATCAATATCAAGATTGCATCCAATTTTTTGATTTTGTTTTGGGTTATGTTTTATATTTTTTTAATATATTAATGAAAGCAGTGAGATTATATTTTGATCAACGCTGTAATAATATGGATCGTTTACTAAAAAGCTCATTATTATTTTATTTCAAGACTTGTGTAAACCCATGAATTTGGTTGAAAACTGACAATTTGCTATAGCACATTTACACACTTCAAACATTTTCTGTAGTGTGTTTGTATAGCTTGGAACTATCACCCACCCTCAGTCTATTATAGCTCAGTGTCAAATTTGGAAAATAGCATTAAACATTAGTCAATCTTAACAATTTTAATGAGGGGAGCGTGGCCGAGCGGTTAGAGCGTTGGACTTGTAATCACATGAAATACATCTGTAGTGGGGTTGAGCCCCCGTCTCGGCACGTCTCCTTGTTTCCTTAAGCAAGAAACTTTGCTCTACTTGCTTCATGCTTCGGAAGGCACGTAAAGCCGTTGGTCCCATCTGAAGTGTTCCTGACACACTGTCGAATGTAAAAGAACGTCACAGGCTATTCAAAAAAAGTAGAGAAATTGTTCCTGGTCATGTTGACTATACCTTCAAAAGTATATCATTTCTGTAAAAACCAGAGAGCTTCGCGTTTGACTCCAATTGGAGTGTTTGCGAAGTATCTAAAGTAGAAGCAGAAACAGAAACATCATCTGTAAATTCACGAGATATATGGAATTACCCGCCTTGGTTTCCCTCTCGTCCTTTCACAGCAATCGGTTGTAAGTTGAAGGCGTAGTTGAAAAGAATGACAAAATGTGACCGTCCATCCCAAATCAGCCATAAATGCCAACTCTTGTCATTTTCAATTTCATAATTATTTGCAAAGACCATGCTTTAAGGATTAAAATGACGCCTTAATGAACTTCACACGATTTCCAGAAGTCAGGTTATGGTCCGTCAAAGCTTGTCAACGAGTAAAACGTATAACTGAGATAAACGCGTTCAAAGCTCAGTAAGCCCTATATTTTCTGTTGATTGTCTTAAAAAAATGCAGATTTATTTCGCATTTCCTATCAATTTCTTGAAATGAAACTTTGCTAGTATTTTGTAGAAAGCACAAGGATTGTGAATCTGTCAAAAAATAAATATCCGCAAATGACGACCTTGACATGTATTTTCACCTGTAGCACAAAATGAAGTTTCTGGCATTTATGGCTCATACAGGTTGGAAAACCACAAATGTTTATGCTTACAATTACATGCACTACATTTGATGAGCATCATTTACCCTTGCAGAATTGTTACCTCTGCTGAGAGACTGTACAAAATGTATCTGTATAATGGGTAGTTGAACTCTTGGACATATTCAAAAACTCTTTCTACTAAGCTACTATCAAAAACAATGCTAACATTAATTATATCTTACAATACTAAAAAGACCTAAAAGTCTTTATATTGGATACATTGTGTTTTAAAAGCAAAACCTGGACAAGGAATGGTTGAAACATTTTAAGTATGATACAATTTAGTGGTATTTACTACCAGTGGATCAATTTGGTTTCCTTATACCAATAACATTTTCAACTTGCCCTATATCTATATCTATAACATTCTGATATCCCTGAAGTAAGTTCAATAAATCTTCCTAAGTAGAGACTCCAGCTTATGGTAAGCAAAGAGGAACACAATTTATGAGCCAGTCTTGCAACTTGTCTACTTGTCTACTTACTTAGTAACTTTGCCATACCAAAAACAATCTTTAAAATCTTACTCTTTTTGCAAAAAAGGTGACAAAAATATTATTGATATCTTCACCATTTATACAACACTAATACTATTTAATACCACATGTATTACTATACTGTTGTAGGGTTGTTAATCATGAACAATACTTCAGGATTTCAGAGGTTCAAAATAAAATTAATGCATTTGCTACTTCATGTTACAGACTGATGCCAAGTATAAAAGCATTGAAAATGCATATGAAAATCAATACATTAATCCATGCAAATTTTCTCAAAAAAAGTCAAAAATATCATATAGAACGGTATGTGATCCGACTGACGAAATGTTAAGCTACATTTTGACCCACTTGGCTTCCTATAGGCTGGCTTTTTAACTTGATGTGTTTGCTATAATAACATACATATATCTCAATCCCGATATTTCAATGTCAACTCTAGAGACGAGATATTATATAAATGTTTAGCTACATTTTGACCCACTTGGCTTTTTTATAGGATGGCTTCTGAACTCAAAGTGTTTGCTATTATAACATACATATCTCAATCCCTATATTTCAAGCTGAGTCAATTCAACCTCAATTCGAGTGACAAAGATACTATATAAATGTTAAGCTACATTTTGACCCACTTGGCTTTTTTATAGGCTGGCTTCTGAACTCAAAGTGTTTGCTATTATAACATACATATCTCAATCCCTATATTTCAAGCTGAGTCAATTCAACCTCAATTCGAGTGACAAAGATACTATATAAATGTTAAGCTACATTTTGACCCACTTGGCTTTCTATAGGCTGGTATTTTAACTTGAGGTGTTTGCTATTATAACATACATATCTCAATCCCAATATTTAAAGCAGAATCAATCCAATCTTAATTTAAGTGACATAGATGCTATATGTGGGGTGCTCTGGCAAAATGAGAGGAAAGTCGCGATTTTCAAAATTGAATTTATGACATATTTTGATTCTCTGTAATCCCAGCTTTCGAGTGATATATAATATGTCATACTTTCCTTCCCCAATTTTCAGTTAGAGATCAAAATATAAGGCAGTCCACTCAAAATCTGACGGTCAAAAATTAGCGCAAATCGATTTTAAAGATCCTGATGACTATAGTGTATGATAGCAAAATGCGATCAACTACCTGTGAATAATTGCACTTCCCGGCATAATTGACTTTCAAAACTCAAAGTATAGTTGACCACTCATGCATAGATGCGATTTATGTGAAAAAATGAAATTTGATTTTTTTTCACCATATTTTTACTTTAGCAGCCATTTATTCAAAATCTTCAATCGCGACTTTCCTCTCATTTTGCCAGAGCACCCCACATATAAATGTTAAGCTACATTTTGACCCACTTGGCTTTCTATAGGCTGGCATTTTAACTTTAGGTGTTTGATATTATAACATACATATCTCAAACCCAATATTTCAAGCTGAATCAATCCAACCTCAATTCAAGTGACAAAGATGATATATAAATGTTAAGTTACATTTTGACCCACTTGGCTTCCTATATGCTGGCATTTTAACTTGAGGTGTTTGCTATTATAACATACATATCTCAATCCCAATATTTCAATGTCAATTCGAGAGACAAGAGATATTATATAAATGTTTAGCTACATTTTGGCCCTCTTGGCTTCTTATAGGCTGGCTTCTTAACTTGAGGTGTTTGGTGTTTGCTATTATAACATACATATCTCAAACCCAATATTTCAAGCTGAATCAATCCAACCTCAATTCAAGTGACATAGATGCTATATAAATGTTAAGCTACATTTTGGCCAATCTGGCTTTCTATAGGCTGACTTCTTAACTTGAGGCGTTTGCTATTATAACATACATATCTCAATCCCAATATTTCAACGTCAATTTGAGAGACAAGAGATATTATATAAATGTTAAGCTACATTTTGACCCACTTGGCTTCCTATAGGCTGGCTTCTTAACTAGAGGTGTTTGCTATTATAACATACATATCTCAAACCCAATATTTCAAGCTGAATCAATCCAATCTCAATTCAAGTGACATAGATGCTATGTAAATGTTAAGATACATTTTGACCCATCTGGCTTCCTATAGGCTGGCTTCTTAACTTGAGGTGTTTGCTATTATAACATATATATCTCAAACCCAATATTTCAAGCTGAATCAATCCAATCTCAATTTGAGTGACATAGATGCAATATAAATGTTTAGTTCAGCTTGGAAATAAACATACATTCTACATACTGTTTCTAAAAGGGTGGCTGAGAGGCAAGTGAAAAACAGGCAAGTTCATTGCAGACAGGTCTGAGAGAGAGTTAAAACCAATGGCATATGGCATATTAAAAAATTCACAAGTGCAAAAATTAGAACGTGTGAAATGATTTAAAATTGGTGACAATTACTGTGTGCAAAAATATTGTCGTTTACAGTATTCTGTGATCTTTGAACTAATAGACAATTTAGTATAAAAGTATAACGTGTTTTTTTCCAAAACTTGTTTCAATAGAAAGAAGAAATATTATTAGCTATTAATTATCACAATATTAATAGCTAAATATCCTTTGGCTTCTTTACTTTGCTCTATATAATAACACATAAGGTGTTTCAACATCTATGTAACCTGTGCCTCAAGTCATTTCAATAATTTCTATTCAATATCCTCATAGAAAGATATTATCAACATTCTATGTGCCCAGCATGCCTACAGGTCTAGAGATATTTACTATTATAGTATATAAAACATCAAAACATATCAACTATATTCAGTCCTATACAGTTTGAATGACAGAGACAAGCTTAATAAATTTCCACAAAACTCATGTGAAATTAAAAAACAAATTCTCATAGGGTTTTGATAAGCAAATTGTTGAGGAACGAAAATCAAATCATATTGAATAAAATTCGGGATTGATTAACCTGTATCGGTTATTAAAGATTCTTGCCCTACTAAAGCTTATTGGGAGCAAAGCCCCTTTTCACTCACATTGGTGCTGAAGGGGATGGTCCAACTGGACTCTTAACCAAAAATACACTGACATGAGAAAATAAAATGCTTTAACATTGTTTATGGTTTTATTGTGTCCCCTTTACCATATTGCATGCACTCAAGAAAGAACAAAATCCAGTCTACAATACTGTATAAGTGGTATCTTTAATGCTAAATGTATTTTTGTGCTCTTCTAGTTTAACGTGTCTAATGCGAAAGCAAATGTGCCTGAGGAAAGTTTTATATACTGTTGCAAGTTTAAAAAGTCACAAGCGCAAAAAAAAAAGAGAAAATTACTGCACAAGATAATATTGGTGTTTACAAGTAGTAAACTTGTATTAAGTTTTTTGAATAAAAAATGATTTTCATTAGAAAGTAGAAATATTATTACTAACTTTGCAAAAGGAATCACAATATTAATAGCTAAATATCCTTTGGCTTCTTTACCTTGCTCTATATAATAACAAACAAGGTGTTTCAAAATCTATGTAACCTGTGCCTTAAGTCATTTCAATAATTTCTATTCAATATCCTCATAGAAAGATATTATCAATATTCTATGTGCCCAGCATGCCTACAGGTCTAGAGATATTTACTATTATAGCATATAAAACATCAAAACATATCAACTATATTCATTCCTATACAGTTTGAATGACAGAAACAAGCTTAATAAATTTCCACAAAACTCATTTGAAATTAAAAATAAATTCTTGTAGGGTTTTGATAAGCACATTGTAGAGGAACGAAAATCAAATCATATTGAATAAAATTTAGGATTGATTAACCTATATCGGTTATTAAAGATTCTTGCCCTACTAAAGTTTCTTGGGAGCAAAGCCCTTTTACACTCGCATTGTTGCTTAAGGCTTTTGGTCCACCTGGACTTTTAACCAAAAATATACTGACAAACTTTCTAATTGAATTTTCCCTGAGAAGTATAATACTATTTCAAGCAATTTAAAAAACAGACAAACAAACCATTAATATTTAATAATCTAAGCCAAATTACTATAGATCTCTAAATTTCAAATAACATTTTACAAATCTAATGAATTTTTAAAAATCTTTAAAAGTTGTGATATTTTTAAAGTCTCTTAGATTTTTTGTCAACCTGTAGACAAAGGACACTTTCAAGTGAAGCTGGTAATCTTGTTTTAAGTTTCTTCACAAAATATTTTTCCAAAGAATGAAGTAATATTATCACTATCCTGACCAGGAAGCCGCAATATAAATAGTTCAATATCCAATGGCATCTTCAACTCGTCATGTGAGTGCAAGAAAGTCGTATCTGCAATGGTTGCCATATGTGATTTTTATTTAGCATCTTGTTGCTTGATGTGAAAAAAATTTCCCTGCCATATGTCAGTGGCTGACCCAAGACTGGACATCCTACAGTGTGCAATTAAAATTGTTGTCAAATGGCAGCTATTGCAGAAACAACTTTCTTGCACTCACATGACAAACTTGCTCTATATGATAACAAGGACAAAGTGTATAAATATCTATGTAACTTATGCCCCTGGTCATTTCAATAATTTCCAAATAACATTCTCTTGGTACGATATTATTAATATACTGTGCCCAGGATGCCTACAGGTCTCGAGGTGTTTACTCTTATAGCATATGAAACATCAGAATATTTCAGCTATAATCAGTCTTTGAATCAGCCTAATATGGAATATGGTTTGAATAGAAGAACTTTGACAAATGTCCACAAAACTGATTTGAAATTATCTGAAATTTTAAATTATTTAAAACAAAGTCTCTTAGGATTTTATAAGGAAATTGCTGAGAGAAGCAAATCATAATGAGTAAAATTCATAGGAGTTGATTATCTAATTTGTAACTAAAAATTCTTGTCTTATATTCTTAAATTCAAAACTTAGAAGCAGAGAGACATGTTTTTCTCATGTTGCATATCATGGGGTTGGTCTGTTTAGGTCTGCCTATAGTGAAATACTTCTTCACTAAAACTTAATTAAAGGAGCTTGGTCCAAGTTTTAAAATTTAGTTTTTCAATGTCATATGAATGTTGACCATTCAAGTGTCTAAGTTTCAAATTTCAACTATCATATTCAAACTGTTTTGGACTAATTTGAAATATTCTGATATTTCAAACAATATATTTTACTGTGTAAAATTAATTATGGTTACCATAAATTATGGTTACCATAATTAGACACATATTCATATATATCCCCAAAACAACATAACTCAGCCACAAAATTTCACATGGATTATGACAAAGTTTGAAAAAAGTTAAGGCAATCGGATCATGCTCCTTTAAATATTACCATTCTCCAAAAATTCAACAACAGTAGTCTAAGTATCTGTCACAGCACTGATAGTTTACTTGTAGTAAAAATGATCAACTACTTTAAAAGTTAAGCAGCAAAAACAAATGTTTTCTCTTTCTGATATGTTATATTAGGGACCATTTCATCTAAACTTTGTAAATATCTCTAAGGTTTCTTAAAATTCATATTTCCAAAGACACTGAAAATATGATTTCTATTACAACAAGGGGATCCACAGAATCAATAGTTCAATATCCTCTGGCTTCTTCAACTTGCTTTATATAAGGTGTTTCAATATCTTTGTAACCTGTGCCTCAAGTCATTTCAATAATTTCTATATAACATTCTCATAGTACGATACCATCAATATACTATGGTAAACATGCCTACAGGTCTTGAGGTGTTTACTCTTATCGCATATAAAACATCAGAATATTTCAAATGTAATCAGTCCAAAACAGTTTGAATGACAGACAAAATCTTAAATAAATTCTGACAAAACTGAAATGAAATTAAAGACAAATTCTCTAAGGGTATGATGAGCAAATTGCTGAGGAATGCAAATCATATTGAGTAAAATTCAAGAGAATTGATTAACCTATTTTCTGTATTAGGGATTCTTGCCCTACTTAAGCTTAATACCAAGGAGCATAGCCCCGTTTCACTCATATTGTTGCTTAAGGGGGTGGTCCACCTGGACACAATATTTGTTAAGCAACATTTGCTATGTGCTTCATATATTGGCATTATAATTGAGTTTAAGAACTTTGATACTTTTTACTTTTATAAATTTACAAAAGTTATATTTTGATTAAATATTAACTTGGGATACATACCAATGACAAATTATGCCAGAGTTTATACGCGACTTTACATAACCACTATACTACCAAGGTATGAGGTGTCAGAAAGCGGATTATAATCCTTAATAAATTTAACTGAATAAATTGTTAATAGTATTATATTAAGCTATTACACATACCAGACACACAATCATGAATATAAATACAATCTTCAATTGATAACAAAATACGCCTGTGACTATGACTATGGCCCGGGTCAGACGAATTACGAGGTCGCATTTACTACAATAATTTTATTGTCGTAATTAATTACGACATGCGGTCAGACATACTTTTTGCAATTATTTATTACAGTTGTGTTTGCATTACATTCTGCCAACACGAGGACCAAATCAATTACGAGATTGTCGTACAAAAGGATAAATCAAATACCGGATCCACGGAGCTTAATTGAACTAAGGTCACTCGTTATGGTTGATGGACTTTCTGCATTATGTTTACTTTGAGCAGCAAAAAAATCTCTTTTTGATATGTTGTAAGCTGTAGACCAAGAAACCATTTCATCTTAACTTTGTAAATATCTCTATGGTTTCTGAAAATTCATATTTCCAAAGTCACTGAAAGTATGATTTCTGTTATAACAAGGGGATCCACAATATCAGTAGTTCAATATCCTCTGGCTTCTTCAACTTGCTTTATATAAGGTGTTTCAATATCTTTGTAACCTGTGCCTGAAGTCATTTCAATAATTTCTAAATAACATTCTCATAGTACGATACTATCAATATACTATGGTAAACATGCCTACAGGTCTTGAGGTGGTTACTCTTATCGCATATAAAACATCAGAATATTTCAAATGTAATCAGTCCAAAACAGTTTGGATGACAGACAAAATCTTGAATAAATTCTGACAAATTGAATTGGAATTAAAGACACATTCTCCAAGGGTATGATGAGTAAATTGTTGAGGAATGCAAATCATATTGAGTAAAATTCAAGACAATTGATTAACCTATTTTCTGTATTAGAGATCCTTGCCCTACTTAAGCTTAATACCAAGGAGCATAGCCCCTTTTCACTCATATTGTTGCTTAAGGGGGTGGTCCACCTGGACACAATATTTTTAGCAACATTTGCTATGTGCCTCATACATGGCATTATAATTGAGTTTATGATACTTTTACTTTTATAAATTTACAAAAGTTGTATTTTGATTAAATATTAAGCAGCAATGGGATACATACCAATGACAAATTACGCCAGAGTTTATGCGCGACTTTACATAACCACTACACTACCGAGGAATGAGGTGTCAGAAAGCGGATTTTAATCCTTAATAAGCTTAACTGAGTCATTCAGGGATTGCAAAAGGACCAAGATTGGCTCTGATAAGTTTAGAGGTCATTTGACATATTCTAACATGTAAAATAATTTTATGGATGGTTTTAAAACAGTTATCAATTATTTTTTTGGAATATTTTACTGTAATTTGATGATACGATGAGTTTCAATGATGCAATATGCAATAAAAATATATGGCTGATTTCCCTTTAAGGGGAAAGTTTATTAAGGATTCTTGTAGTGTAAGAGACTATGACAATGTGTATTATAGTAATCAATTTTGTTAATTTGCTGAAAGATACACTCATGCTATATTATATTAGGCCTGACGTCACTATACTTCCTGTCTTCAATGAGAAATTCTGTCTAGAAATGCTCACCTAAAATGTGATTTAATTTGATCCTCGTCACTCAATGGGTAACTCTATTTCCTCCTAACTGGACTTGAATAAGAATTGAATATATACATATCAAAAATATTTGACCCAAGTGGTCTAATTATCCACATATCACCAAATTTAGTCGATGCTGTTCTCATCCAGATAAGGGAGTCTGGTGACGCCTCGACTTAGGAGTAAAAAGTAAAGTGACAATTGCTAGACTCACAATCTATATATCTGCAAGAATGAGAAAGGACAATAACCATTGCCAGTCAAGGTGCTTGTACTACAAATAGCTAGAGAGTAAATCAATGCAGTCAAAGATATTAAGCAAAACTCCCTTGTCTTCCAGAGATTTTTCTTAGCCAAAGCAATGTATTTGTCATAACTCATCATTATCAGATCAATAGCTATTAAGGTCAAAACATAGTCGGCCTTCAAACTAAATTTTCGCTAACAAACATTTGGTCAAGACGTCACCAAATATTTGCAATCAAATTTAAAGTATAATACAGTAACAAACATTTGGGGCAATGTATATTGCAATTTAACACATGTCCAATTTAGCACAAAATTTTATTTGGTCTCAACTTGGTGTTGAAGTTGTTTTATTTAAAGTCAATCATCATTTTGACGTTACAACCAAATATTTAGTAGCGAAAATTTCGTTTGAAGGCTGACTATGTTTTGACCCTTACACAGTAACCCATGTAGTCTATTGCACTCCAATAGACCACTTTTGTATGTCCCATAATGCATATTGAAATTACAGCAAATACAGGCATTGCTGCGCAAACGACCATATTACTACGCTGTGTGCATGACGTCATTTGCGCAGACATAATAATATGGTCAACTGAGTGTTTACAGTACTTTCAAGATGCATTATGGGACATACGAAAGTGGTCTATTGTCATTTCTTGCATATAACCACAGGCAATATGTGCCATAGTCTTGACCCAAGTATTCACTCCAATTGGGTTAGATACCTTCACTTCTTGTATATAACCCCAGGAAATGTGTGCACTAGTCTTGAGCGTGTACAGAATTTCACTAGCTGTCTTATATTATCTACAGAATACGCTGACAGACAGACGGACATCCTTGTTGCTGGCATGTTTGACAAACATTTAAAGACAAATATCACATGGCTTAAATTTCAATGTAAGCTTAACATTTCATCAATTTTTACCAAAATATTTGACTGGGCTGGGCTTCTAGTGATTTTTCTATATAAAAAAGGGGAACTTGACACATCAATTCAAACATTGACCTGTTTTACAAAATGTACCTCAATCTCTGCAGAAACAATACCCATTTCAAAAGCAATATCAATATGGATTTATCAAACCTAAATTATCCATACAATCAATTTATTATATTCAAAAAATATATGTCATGCTATTTGGATTATGACCTTAGTATCCAAGAAGATATCTTGTTATCGTAAATAGTTGTAAATTTTCTTGGATACTTGTTGGATACTCTCTTGGGACTTATATCTTACTGGTAACATGTTTGATACAACTGTATAGGCTACTTTGTGTCTAGTAGGAACCAATTTTCTCAGATACTATGTTGAGGTCTCCAGGAAATCTCTTAGAACCTTGTTGTAAAAATCTAGATGACTCAATATAGCTGGATACTCCTGGAGACTACTTAGAATTGCCTAAAAGTGTCCATGAGACCTCTGGGAGAGAGGTCATCTTTGGAGGTCTTCTGTAACTATTTCTTTTTGCTATGGGTAATTAAAACCGTCTAACAGAATACCAAAATCAGGAAACAAATATTATTCCAGTACTTCAAGGTGCTTGTATAGCAATGATAGTAAATCCATGCAGTCAAACAAAACTCACGGTGTCCTCAGACATTTTCCAAAGGTGTCTGTATTACAAATACCATTATTGCATATCAAAGCAGTCGATATAACAAATATATCGGGCAGGTTTTTTCCCTGTGTCTTATCAGATCAATAGCCATTACATAGTAACCTAAGTTGTCTGTTTCACTCCAATTGGGTTAGATACCATCACTTCTTACATATAACTTTTGTCTAGATCGTATACAGAATATCACTTTCTATTGTATACTGATCTCATGACACGATCCACAGAATACACCAGCAGACAGCGGACATCCTGAGTTAGCTGACAAACACTTAAGACAAATATCATATTGCTTAAGTTTCACTGAAAATTTAACATTAAGGTTGATTACCTAAAATAAACATAGTGTAGGCTGGTTTGTTAATTTCAACTGATTTCAACTGATTTCACATAGTTATAATGTCTTCTTTATGATAAAGCATGTTTCCATTTTTTTCTGAATGTACCTAGGGGGTCTGGCCATATTGGAGGCACTATGGCCTCTGTAACCTATATTTGGCCATATCTCATCTTGAAAGTGTGGTACAATCATAATTCTGGTGTCTAACCATAGGTTTTCAGGGTCACAGAATCTATTTAAACACTTCTTTTAAATATCTGAGTTTTGGTTACCATTGAAATCCAAGAAAGCCACCAATATGGCCTCCGTAACCTATATATGTCTATATCTCCACTTATAAGTGTGGTATGATCATAATTCTGGTATCTAACGATAGGTTTTTAGGGTCGAAGAATCCATTGTAGTTCTTATCTTGAATATCTAAGCTTTGGTTACCATTTAAATCCAAGATGGCTACCAAACTGGCCTCCTGGGTAACATATATATTGGGCCATAACTCAACTTTAATTGAGGTACATTTATAATTCTGGTGTCTCACCATAGGTTATCAGAGTCATAAAATCTATTTGATGACTTATCTAGCATATTTAAACCTTGGCTACCTTTCTTTTGATGCCAGATAGGCACCAATTCGGCCTTCAGATTACCTAGATTTAGACAACTTGTAAATGTGGTACAATCACAATTTTGGGTGTTTATCCATAGGTTTTTAGGGTCACATAATTTGTTTTAACACCAAGTCTTATCTTATGGTTTGGTTACCATGATTATGATTTGGTTAACATTCAAATCATATGGCCTCTAATAGATATTCGGTCATATCTCATCCTGTAAGTGAGGTACAATCAGGGTCACAGAATCTATATACTTATTCAAGTCTTTGTTACCACTTAAGTCCAAAATGGCCATCTCAAAACAGGTTGACAGCTATTAATCTGTATTAATGGTAATGTCATGCTCTTTTAGACTTGCTTGTTACAAGTACATGATAAGATCTCACAATTACAATAACCCTTCTCCCCTTCCACCATTAGCTCCTATTTACCCAATCTAGTATACTGAGATCTGTATTGGTGCATGCTGCAACTTGCAGACTGACATATTGCTATCGGTGTTCCATGCAGACTATCCCCCAAATCTGTGTTACCAAAGATCCAAGTCCAGCTTTGAAAAACCAAAAGTGGACATGTAAAGCCCATGTTAATAGTGAGCTGCATCGGCAATGCCTTTCATAATTTCCATGTTACTTTAGGGATAGTAACTGATACTAAGGTCCAATCCTTCTATCCTTGACACAAGTAACCTAAACAAAACTTAGATCTGGTACCATTATCTTGAAAGTTCTTTGAAACTTCAACATAGACCATAACAATGTCTCTCCTAGGTGCATTCGAAAAAAATGGAAACATGTTTTATCGTAAAGTAGACATCATAATTATGTGAAATTAGTTGAAATATCACTTTTAACAAAAATTCTGCACGATTTTACATCTCAGCCCCTACTAAGAATATTATTCTGTAGTTCAAGGTGCTTGTATTACAAATACCGAGATAGTAAATCAATGAAGTCAAACATATCAAGCAAAACTCCTGTGTCCTCAGGAGTTTTCTCAAGGTGTCTGTATTACAAATACTATTATTGCAGATCAATGCAGTCAATATAACAAACATATCAGGCAAAATTCCTGTGTCTGTAAGAGAATTTTCTTAGCAAAGCAACGTGTTATGATAACTCATCATTATCAGATCAATAGCCATAACACAGTAGCCCAAGTAGTCTGTTTCACTCCAATTGGGTTAGATACCATCACTTCTTGCATAATTATAACTACAGGCAATATGTGCCGTAGTCTTGAGCGTGTACAGAATATCACTTGCTGTTGTATATTGATCCAATGACATTATCTACAGAATAAGCCAGCAGATAGACGACCATCCTTGTTGCTGGCATAACTGCAAACACTTAAGACAAATATCATATTGCTTAAGTTTCAGTACAAGCTTAACATTTCCATCATTTTTTTACCAAAATATTTGATAGAGCATTTCGTGATTTTCCAATAAAAAAAGGAAAACTGACACATCAATTTAAACATGAAACTCGTTTACAAAATAAAAATCAATTTCTGCAGATACAATACCTCTTTTAAAAGCAGCATTAATATTGAATTATCAAACCTAGATCATCCATACAATAGTTTTATCAGTTTCATAAAATATATCTTATTCTATTTAGATTATGACCATTTTATTGTGACAGACTTTTTAAAAATATGAAGGTTAATCAAAACCATCCAACAGACTACCAAAATCACAAATTACAAAGGTTATAAGCAGAACACTATTCCTGTAGTTCAAGGTGCTTGTATTACAAATACTGAGATAGTAAATCAATGAAGTCAAACATATCAAACAAAACTCCTGTGCATCCTCAGGAGCTTTCTCAAGGTGTCTGTATTACAAATACTATTATAGCAAATCAAAGCAGTCGATATAACAAACATATCCGGCAAAATTCCTGTGTCCGTAAGAGATTTTTCTTAGCAAAGCGATTTGTTATGATAACTGATCATTATCAGATCAATAGCCATTACACAGTAACCCAAGTAGTCTGTTTCACTCCAATTGGGTTAGATACCATCACTTCTTGCATAACCACAGGCAATATGTGCGGTAGTCTTGAGCGTGTACAGAATATCGCTTGCTGTTGTATATTGATCTAACAAATTATCCACAGACTTGGCCGGCAGATACCTTGTTGCTGATGCCTTTGAAAAACTTAACAGAAATTAGGTTGTTATTCATGATCCACTTTTTCATCCTCAAGGTCACCTCTCTCAAAATTGAGATTTTAGCTATTAAGAATATTTAACTGGTACATGTTACAATACACAAAACCATTCTTTCAAATGTGCTTGCATTTTTGAGAAAAGTGAGAAAATTGTGTCATTTTCTTATTATTGCTGGGACCCCGACAGCAATTGTAACACAGCAGCCTATGGATTAAAAAGTACTGAAAAACTTGTAACTTGAAAACGAATAGTTGGAATCAAGTGAATTTTCAGAATATATTTATGTTGTACTCTTCTTCTTTTTTAACTAGAAAAGAGGTGAGTTTTTTTTGAAACATCAGAATCAGTAATTGCATCTTTAAATGGCAAAGTACCACTCTCTTCTAAACATCATCCTGATTGTTTGTATAAGCAGTTTAAAAAGTGGTTACACTTTTTGGGCTCACTCATGATACATTATCATATATTAGCTTCTCCTGATAAATGTGATTCCTCATATCGAAACACGGTATATGTTGCCTTGGATTTTTGTTTACATTTGTATGAATTTAAGCATTCAGTAGCATCCTTTTGATTTAGGCAGCAATGGTATGTTATATCAGGTAAGGAGGAACCAAGATAGTCGGCCTCCAAAACAAAATTTTCCCTACCAAACATTTGGTCATGACGTCACCAAATATTTGCCATTGAATTTAAAGTATGAACAGGTAACAAACATTTGGTCTAATGTATATGGCAATTCAATAACATGTACAATCTAGCGCAAAATTCTATTTGGTCTGAACTCGGTGTTGAAGTTATTTTGTTTGGAGTCACTCCTCATTTTGACGTCACAACCAAATGTTTGGTAGCGAAAATTTTGTTTGGAGGCCGACTATGTTTTGGCCCGTAGCCTGTCTTAAACTGACTGGGAACAATGGCTATGTTCTGCATGACCCAATGAATAAACAAATCTAGACACATTGTCCACAGTGACATACATCATGTCTCGATATATGATGAGTCACATAAGGAAATGTTTTGAAAAATTTGCCAAACTTTAAAATCCTTCCAGGGAACACTGGTGAGAAGCAATGTTTGTACATGGAAGCATCGAGTTTCTGCCAGTCACAAAATCAAATTTACCTATCATTCTAGTGATCTCTCATATTATCGCTTATTTGTGGTTTATTCCCAGTCACAAAATCAAATTTACTTATCAAGCGGAAATCTTGAATTATCACTTATTTGTACTTTATTCCCATTGCTTGATATTGACAATACAGCTAACTCTTTACAGCATGCTCCTACACTCAATCAATCATCTTGAATTTCAACGCTATCGTTGGTGTGGGAGTATTAGTAAATATCAAACATATCTGAATGCCTCGAAGGCCCTTTTAATGAAAATTGTAATTTAAACATTCTCTGTCTGTTTCATTTTAAGGAATATAATCCTTATGCAACAGAACAGACACCATAATAAAGTAATATATAAATGTCATGTGCTAATAAGTTATATATAAAGTATATCATTTTCTAAACATAAGCATAACATTTGGCTGATAAATACATTTCATTTCATTTGTCTGGCTGGTAGGTGGTGGGGAAGGGTAAGTTGTGCATAATGTCTAAATAAGGGGTGCTTTGGCCGAATGAGAGGAAAGTCACAAATTTCAAAATTGAGTTTATGACATATTTTAATTCTCTATAATATCAGCTTTTGAATGATATATAATATGTCACACTTTCTTTCTCCATTCTTCATTTATAAATTAACAAGAGCACCAATGGTGCTGAGGCTCTGTGATTATTTGCGCTATTATATAACAGGCATGTCTTGAGATTGTATAGCAAAGTAACATGTTTGTAAAATTGGTTCTGTTCTGTAGA